>JANJXV010000004.1:1151357-1401357 GCA_024803745.1 Megascapheus bottae | reverse complement strand
AGAGCCACGCCCACGTCCGCAGAGCCACGCCCCTAACTGCAGAGCCCCGCCCACAGCCGCGGAGCCCCGCCCATGGCCGCAGAGCCACGCCCACTCCCGCAGAGCCCCGCCCGCTGCAGCCCTGGCCTGGCGGATAAGCAAATGCTTAGAGGTTCTGAGTTTGTTTAATTCAGGAATTTCGAATGGATGGGGTTTGAGAAAGACAGTGACGCGGGACAGGCAAGGCCTCCATGTCCTGGCCTCTTCCCGCGAGCGTGAGCTTGTGGAGGGCGGGTAACGAAGGCCGGGGCCAGGCTGGACGCAGGCCCGGCTGGGGACGCTGCAGATGGCCGGGCGTTTCCAGGAGGCCTGCAGGCACAGGCAGCAGGGTTGTCCAGACCTGCCGGTCTGTTGATGAGCCCCTTCACCACGAGTCAGCGGAGGAACCTACCCCAGCGGGACCCCAAGTTACCAGAGCCCGTGAACTGAGCCCCAAAGACTGCGTGGGGGAGGAGAGCATGGATGGCCTCACCCTCAGTCAGCCCTGGGGCTGGGGCTCTGGAGTGGACAGGCCAGGCGTTTCTTTGTGCCTCTGGGAGGACAATGACCTGTGAGACCTACAGACCAGGGTCCACGCCCAGCCAGCCCCAGGCCATGAGGCAGGGCAGGGCATGGCCTCCCGGGGGCTGTGTCTGCAGATGCGGTGTCTGCGTTTGTACGCAGCGGTCTTCTCCGTGCATCACCCAAGGGTGGAGCAGGAGAGCTCTGCCCTGTCCCTCTTCTGAGCGCATGGACCCGGCTCAGGGACCCTGCCTGGGTGAACTCATCTAACCCCAGCCACTTCCCACCACCCACCTCCACCCATCCCACCAGGAGAAAGGCTCAGCAAAGAAAACTCAGTCACAGCAGATGGCGCTATGTAAGCCCAGACTTCAGCCAGCAGTGGAGAATCCATGCCCCCCTCCATGCCCTCCCCCACAGCCTGCTCTCAGCACAGCGGCCTGCTGGTCTTAGTCTTATACCCAGTCGTGGCCATTTCCTTCTGATGGCTTCCTGTCGCTCAGGGTGAGTGGTCAGGGCCGCCAGGGCCTGGAGGCCAGGAGGCCAGGCGAGACTGCTGTCTGATTGTAGGGAGACTTGCTCTCTGCTTCCTCACCTCTCCCTCCGTCCCTTTGCCCTCCCGCTGCATGCTCCCTTTCTCACTAGAGATCCATGTGGCGGCCGCCAGCATCTTTGTCCTGCTCCTGGCGTCCTTCTGCCTTCATACACACTGCAGCCAGCCCTGCCCTCCTTAAGGACTCTGCAGCTCTCTCCCCTGCCCCTGCCCCAGCCCCAGCCCCTGTCCCAGCCCCAGCCCCTCCCCCTGCCGCTCCCCTGCCCCAGACCCAGCCCCTCCCCCTGCCCCAGCCCTTCTCCTTCAAAGTACCAACACAGTGTGTATGCATGTGTGTAGGCACACATGCAGACACACATGTCCTTGTGAGCACTGCATGCCAGTGTGCTGGATTACATGTGTGAACATGTGTGTAAACGTCTGTGGACCCACAGCACCCGAGACGTGTGTGCATGTGACGGTGTGTATGCGTGTGCATGTACCTCTATGTGTATGCACATGAAACTGTGCGTGTGCGCCCGTGAGCAGTGTGCATTTACACACGAGCACCTGTGTGCACACGTGCATGGATAGTTCAGCAGCGTGTTGCACACACGTACACACGCGTGCACCATGCGTATAACATGTGTGCACTCGTGTGTAGGCACGGGGGCACCATAGAGAGGCACATGTCTATTCCCGTGTGTGAACACATGTGTGTGTATGGGCACAACGCATATGACTGTAGGCAGACCACGCACATACGCATACGCACTGTACAGTGCACAGTGCATGTTTACACACATATCGGGAGCACACATGGGTTTTGGGGCCCCTGACGGTGTGTGTGGTGGCCCAGGCCGGCGTCAGAGTTGTGTTGACCATTTGCTGCAAGGAAGTGCAGTTTCCTCACCCAGCATCGAGGCAGCGGCGCCCTGCCCGCGTCTGAGGACAACGCTGAATGTGGACTACAAGATCTGCGTGCAGGTTAAACCTCGGGAGCTGCCCGATCTGAGTGCTTGATGCTCGATGGAAACACGTAAGATCTGGTCCCACCGTGAGGTGACCAGAACTAAGCCGCGCCGCCTGCCTGCTCACAGCGCGCTGCTCACAGCTGACATCTGCACAGCCACCCGAGGAGCCATTCCTTCATTTTGGTGAAGCTGAAAAAGACAAAGTGTTGTGTTGGGTTCGTGTGGCCAGTTCCTCAAATGCACTTCCTTTCCTCTTCCGGCTGGGAAGCGAGGCTGGCGTGGAGGGAGGGGCCCAGAGGCCTCCCGCTGCAGCCTCGGTTCTCAGCACTCGGGCTGTGGAGGCTTTGCCTTGCGAGCTCTGCCCTGGCCCGAGGATCGTTCCCTGGCGGGCTGTATGAGTTGGTATCATTGCCACCACCTCCGATGCCATGTTCTTCTTCCCTCATCTGTGGATTAGATCTCCAAAGCTGCAGGCCACAAAAGTCCTCTCTCTTTTAAGTTGTTTTTCCCTGGTGATTTTGTCATAGCGATGGAAAGATGACCAACACACCTAGTGTCTGCTTTCATATACATACAACACACACAGACACACAAGCACACAGACATGTGACGTGAGCCCGTGAGAGAGCGGCGTGAACAGAGACACACGTGTGCAGCACAAAGGTCCATGTGTGCACACATGTCCGGGGGTGGACGTGCCCTGGGGTGGGTCTGGAGTCATGGAGGCCTTCCTTCCATTTCTGCTCTCATCACACCTTGGTGTAAAACATCTCCCGAGCTTCCAGTCCAAGGCTTTTGCATGGCGGCCATGTGTGCTCTGCATGCTCATTCCATGGTGACAGACGCAGACCTGCTGCTGGCTGGCGGGCGGGGCTCAGCCGCCTGGGGCTGGGGGGGAACGGTGGTGACCATGCCCTAGCCAGCCCGCGCCCAGCCAGCCCGCGCCCAGCCAGCCAGCGCCCCAGCCAGCCAGCCCTCCCTGGCTCTGAGGCCAGGTAAGTGGCAGGTCTGGGTGGCCCAGGAGCCTCGTGGAACGACAGGGCAGCTGCTGGTCAGCACAGGCTGTAGTCTGTGTTTTCAGTGTCCAGGAAAGAGTGAGGGACTCATTTTCTGTTCCTACTCAGAGCAAGGTAAAAAATTACCAGGAGTCATTGAATTAGCTTCCTACTGAGAAAACAATCAGCAAAGCAGGGCAGGAATTTCATTTCCAGGGCCATTAAGTTCTTGGGGTTAATAATTCAAGAGTGGCTGGCCCTGGCCTGGCAGAGGCCCTGGGGGGGAGCCCATCCTCCCGCTTCCACACGGGGATCCCGCTCTCACACAGTGCTCCCGCTCTCACACAGTGCTCCTCCTGCTCTCACACAGTGCTCCTGCTCTGGGACCACTACGCAGGCCCCTTGTGAGCTACGCAGCACAGGATGTGTGGAAAGCATGGAGAGCACGCCTGGAGTTGGGCAGAGGAGCTCCTGCCCGGCGGGAGGCAGCACACGGTGGGGGGGGGCGGCTGGCCCCAGACATGCGTCCTTCCCTCTGAGCCAGGCACACGGGGCGGGGAGGGGGGCTGGCCCTCCTTCCCATGAGCCAGGCAGTGGCCAGGCTCATCTGGGCTCCTAGATTGAAAAGATTTTCATAGCCAGTGTATATTTCACAAGTCACCATTCTCACTGTCGCTAGTGTGATCTGAGGTCATCTCTGCCTGGGCGGCTGAGCCAGTGCCCACCTGCAGGGGCGGTGAGCGGGCGTGGGGCCCGGCCGGCTGTCCCCCCAGAACAATGGGCAGTGATCGGGAGTGGGGCGTGGTCTGGGTTTGACTGACTCCAAGACACACCACATCTTTTTTGAGGATCTGTGCCTTGTGCAGGGATACCCGAGGGCTTGCAGTGGCTGGATGGTGTGTGTGTGTGTGAGCGCACGTATTTGCATGGTGAAGCTGAAACAAGACGAGCTGGGGAAAGGTGTCGGCCGCACCACCCTTGACTGCACAATCCCCACATTGTGTCTCGATTTTCCCAGACAGGAAACCTGCACAGACTTGACCTGAGGGCTGGGCAGACACACCCCGCCGGGATGAGCAGGGAGGGCCCAGCCGCCCCGCTGCATCTCGGGCTAGCACAGGGGCTCGAGGGAGCCTCCAGTTCTCCCTCACTGTAGTGAGAGCAGAGAGATTAGGAAAACATGAAGGGGCACAGAATTACCCGCGTGCCAAAGACCAGCATTTATAGATGCCTCCCCTCCCCAGTCTTCCCACTTCCTCACCTTAGCCTGCGGCCAGAGCCTCAGCAGGTCCAGATCTGTTCAGGTAGAGACAAAGAACCTTTGTTTAAGGGACAAGAGCTTCACACCATGCATTTAAAATCTCCAGCTCCTCTGGAAACCATGACATTCAGCACTTGTGCTGGTCTAGACACTTCAATGTTCTTCCATTACTCTCTCCATTCTTTTTTTTTTTGCCAGTCCTGGGCTTGAACTCAGGGCCTGAGCACCGTCCTTGGACTTTCTCAAGGCTAGAACTCTACCACTTGAGCTTCAGCACCATTTCCGGCTTTTTTCTATATATGTGGTACCAAGGAATCGAACCCAGGTCTTCGTGCATGCTAGGAAAGCACTCTACCACTAGGCCAAACTCCTAGCCCCCTCTCCCCATTCTTTTTTTTTTTTTTTGGCCCCCTTCTCTTTCTGGCCCCGCTCGCTCCCGCCCCGCTCGCTCCGGCCCCTCTAGGCGCCCCCTCCAGCTCAGGCCCCGCTTGCTCTGGCCCCTTCTCGCTCTGGCCCCGTTCGCTCTGGCCTCGCTGGCTCTGGCTCGGCTCGCTCCCGCACGCTCCGGTCCTGCTTGCTCCAGCCCCTTCTCGCTCCCGCACGCTCCGGTCCTGCTCGCTCCGGCCCCGCTCGCTCCGGCCACCACTCGGTTGGGCTCTGTTCACTTCCGCTCAGCTCACTTCTTTCGCTCTCTGTCGCCGTCGCAGTCTTGTCTCTGCCACTTTTCCGGTTTGGTTGTGTCTCGTCTCTGCCACTTCCGGCTTGGTTGTGTATGTGGGATACCGAGGAATCGAGCCCGGGTCTTTGTGCATGCTAGTCAAGCACTTTAACCGCTAGGCCAAACTCCCGGGCCCCCTCTCCCCATTCTTAAATGAGCACATGGCAGGTGTCTGCAGAACACATGGCTGGAACACCCAGCATCCCGCACGCGTGTGCACACACACACACGCACACACACACATGCACACACACACACACGCGCCTGCATTACGCGGCCTGTGCTATGGAATCCACTTGACTCTGAGCCATCGCAGCTGCTGATGCTTCTTCTTTTTTCTTTTTTCTCTTGGTCGGTCGTGGGCTTGAACTCTGGGCCTGGGCGCTGTCCCTGAGCTCGTCAGCTCAAGGCTACCTCCCTACCCCTGAGCCACAGCTCCGCCATAGCTTCTTTCTCCTGTGGCTGTGCTGGGCTCCGCGTTGGTTTCCAGTGATCTCCGGGCAGGCAGTGGGGAGCGTGGCTTGGGCTTTACCAGTGATGCTGCTGTGATACATTTCCATGGGGTTTGCAGAACGTAAAGATGTCCAGCTCCTGTTGCCGTGTGGCTTTTCAGAGCTGGCCACACCGACCGCCGCCAGGGTACAGAGCTCCCTGTGTCCTCAGCAGCAGGCCACGGATCTGTCCTGAAGCCTGGCCTAGTGGGTCTGCCAAGGGTTGCCACGGAGGCTTAGATTCGCGGGTGCCCCCTCTTCCACGTCCTCATGGACACCCCACGAAGGCGATGCCGCAGTTTAGAAGGTGTTCTCTCCAGCCTTGCTGCTGTTGCCGATGCAGAGGGGGGCGGGGGGGGCTCTGAGGTCACTGGGTGTGACCCTGGAGGGAGCTCTCACTCTCCTCCCACACTCAAGACAGGACCACATATGCAGGCGCACACTGGATTGTGATGTGACACATCTGTGGGCAAGGCCTGGGGCCTCAGAGAGGCCAGGTCAAGCGGCGGCCCTTGACCCAAGCCACCACCGGGAGGGAGCCGCCCTGCTCTCCCCCGAGAGCCGGCTCAAGCTTTCCCGAGGTAGTGCAGTGCTCAAGAGTGGCACCCCAGAGTGTTTGCAGTGGCGTCCTGTGGGCTTGACTTGGATTTTCATACGTACGCAGCCATTTGGCTGCCTTCTTTCACAGAACATCTGTTCATATGCTTTGCCCACTTCCCACTGAGTGTTCAAGCCATCTGTGGGCACATTCGTGGCATTTTCACTAGGAAGGTGCAGCTCTCCTTGGCTGGGAGCTTGGGACAGCCTCTCAGGCCTTCCCACGGAGGGGACACCCACCCCAACCCAGAGGGGGGACGTCCTCCCGTGCTGGCCTCTGCGGGCAGGCATGCACCCAGGAGCTGCCCGCTCCTCACCGGAGGGCAGATCCCGGGCCTGGCTTCGGCCATGTGTCTTTCCGGGGACTTGGCGAGCCTGTGGAGGAAAGTTCCCTCTCTGGTGGCGCAGTCAGGGGTGCAGGAGGGAAAGCACGCGGCTCTGGTGTTGTGTGCTATGAAGCTACATGGAAGCCCCATGATATAGTGAAGAGTTTATTTGAGCCCAAAAGGCATCAACGATCAGGCAAGGAATCAAGAGGTGGTTTGTTCACGGGTGCTCTGCTGGCCGCGGCTGAGTCCCCGCTCCCTCCATCCTCCCGCTCACCCAGAACTGCTGAGTCTGACTGGGCAGAAGCCTGTTTCTGTGGTGAAGGCATCACTGTCCTGTGCTCGGCCCCAGTGGGTGTGGCTGCCACAGGCAGGCTAGTAGAAGAAAGGAGGCGGTTGCTAAGCGACAGGCTCCTCTGGGTTTGCCTGGTGCGCCTGTTGTGGCTCCATCAGCCCCTGAGCCTCAGCGTCTTTCCAAGGGTCCTCCCCAAGTCTTGTCCTTTGTCAGTGGGCGTCTTTCCTCTGGGACCTGAATGCCTTGAGCTCGCTCTCTCCTTCCTTCCTTCCTCCCCCCCTCCTCTCTTTCCCTTTCTTATTCCCTCCCTCCCTCTCTCCCTCGCTCTCTCTCTCCTTTCCTCCCTCTCTCCCTCCTTCCCTCTTTCATCCCCTCCCTCCTCTCCTTTCTTCTCTGCTATCTTACCAGCAGCTTTGCCTTGACTGATATACACAGAAAAGACTGAAATCCAATGTCACCCCCTGAAAAGCAGGCCTGTGCGACAAATTCCAGATAAAAGCAAGAAAGCCATGAGGGAGACACTCCAGTGACACACTTCCTGTGCTGGAGGAGCTGAGGGGGACCAGCTGGTGCCTTGAACCCTAAACTACTCTGGCAAGAAGGGCTCAGCCAAGAGAAGAAGGCACCAGTTAGAGACTAGGGTGTGTGTTCATGCACACATGTGCACATGCATATGAGCAGGCATGCATGCACGTACACATATGTGCACATGCGTGAGGGCCCGTGCACGCACGCAGGTGTACGAGTGTGTCTCAGATGGGGAGAGTTGTGAGCAAAGGAGATGGGCTGCAGGCCTGGCCATGGACCAGGAGCTGCAGCTCTCTGCGGGCGGCAGATGTGGGCTGGTCACGCCTGGGTGTGTCGTGGGTGTGGTCTGGGTGTGTCCTGGGTAGCTAGGATTACAGGCATGAGCCACTGTGCCCAGCAGCGAAATAATCTTGACCCCCCCCAAAAATAACAAAAACAAACAAACAAAACCCCCCAGCAATGCTGGTGGTATCACAACCCCAGCCTACAGAAGAGGGTGACAGCCCTGCAGCTGCAGCCATCCTGTGTGACAGGGCACCAGAGGTGCGCATGGGCAGCGGGCCCTTCAACCAGCGTCCCGGGAAACTGGACGAGACCCGGCGCCTCTCCCTGTTCAAAGGCCAATGCCAAGGGGATCAAAGATGTCTGTGTAAGACCCAAGACTTTAAAACAATGACATAAGATTGAACCATTTCTACACGCAGAAGAAACAGTTCCCAGAGTCCAGACAGCCCACCTGCTGCATGGGGCTCAACAAGTAAGGACGATATTCAAACACACCACTAGCTCATTAAACTACCATTTTAGAACTAGTAATCCTCAGAGCAAGAAGATTTCTTTCATTTCTACAAAGGAAATGTCATCAAGATAGAAGGACAGCGTGTCAGGCTGGAGGGAGAGTCTCCTGTCCATTTGCATGAATCTGTGTGTATGTGAGTGCATGCGTGTGTGCACCCAAACATGTTAGTGTGTGCATGTGTGTGCATGTGTGAGCAACTTGTAGGTGTGCATGCTTGTGTGTACATAGCATGCACTCACAGGTGACCATGGACCAAAGTCTCTGAAACCAAGACAAATTCTTCCTCAGTAATTCTAATAAAACAGGGAAGGGTATCTGGGGATCCTCTTGTTTCCAGAATTGCTCTCACATTGCTCACTGCAGATCTTCCCTCCAGGAGTAGAATCCAGACTTGCACAGCAGGGGCAGAAAGCATGCTTTGTCCCCCTCCGTCTCTCTGGAAGACTTCACAGGATGACATGTCACAGAGCCTGAAAATTCCTGCTTGCATTTTGGGGTGTTTTCCAAGCACCACGGTGGGTGTGAGTGCGACTGTCCTGCCTGGCGTGACCCCCACGGCTCCCTCCCGCAGACCCATGGTGGAGGTCCACCCGGACGTGGGCACTGTTTCCGGGGAAGTTTCAGTCTGTTGTCCACAGAAAAGACAGAAGACCACGTTCCCAGGCAAGGACAGAGGAGGAGAGGAGTGCCCGTGTCTGCGCAGGCAGGTTCACTTGACCCGTGTGCCATGTGAGCCTCTGCCCGGGAGGGGAGGGCTGGATGAGGCCTCCCCCCCCCCCCGCTTCCCCCTCCCCTCCTCCCCTCCCCTGCCTCCCCTCCTCCCTCAAGCCCCCTCCCCACCTCCCCTTCCCTCCCCAGCCTCCTCCACTCCCTGCCTCTCCCACCTCCCTCCCTCCCTCCCTCCCTCCCTCCCTTCCTCCCTCCCTCCTTCCCTCCCTCCATCCCCCACCTCCCACTTGAGTCAGCCCTGGCACTCTTGGTCTTTGCTCTGAGAATCCCAGCCTTCCCTGGAGATGAGGCGTGGTTAGGGAGAAGCAGGATCTTGGAAGCAATTTGAGCCTATTCATCTGTAAAACATCTTCTGACGCCATGCTTCAGCAGTAAGGCAACGACCAAGTCGTTAAGTCAGCCCACCTTAGGTCTTAGGACCTTCCCAAGACACCATCAAGGGACCAGGCATGCCCCGCCTGGGGGTGCCCACTGCTGGGCTCACCAAGCCCTCCAGGGATGGGAGACAGACCGGCGCCTGTCGTGAGGGGACCCAGAGGGCACGCGCCCTTCAGTCGTGGCAAGGCCAGAGCCAGGCTTCCGGGAGGCTGGGGTCCTCCCCGCAGCTGCGGGGAGGAGAGGGACGGAAGTTGGCATTTCCAGCCTGTTCAGTGCCCGCCGGGCCCCTCCTGCTCTTGTGCAGCGTGGGCTCACAGAGGTGGGCAGGACCCCGAGTCTCCTGCCTGCAGCCCTCAGCAAACCTCCTCTCTGCCTCTCACAGCCAGGAGATCGCCATGTACGCCCAGAGGCGGAGGGCTCAGTGCCACGCTGGCTGCGAGTCCCTGTGGGAGGCACGCCGGCCACGCGGCCAGAGCCAGAACTCCTGTGACGCGGTGCAGAGGAGCTGCTCTCCGTTCTGTGAGGAGAAACTCAGATTCTCCCATCCTCAGCCCCAGCGATAGGAATTCCACAGCCCGGCTCTTGTGGCTGTCAGCGTCTCTGAGACATCCAGAGAGGTAGATGGGACCCCACATAGAGATGGGACACCACGGAGTCAGCCGCAGAGACGGGGCACTGCCACGGCAGCCACAGAGATGGAGTGCCATGGTGTTAGCCACAGAGATGGGACGCGGCCTGTCAGCCATGGAGATGGGATACCACTGTGCCAGCCACCTCTCAAGAACACTCCTCTGGCCTCACTGCACAGATTGGGGCCCAGCAGGGGCCAGTGGTGGCCTTCCTTCATGTCCTATGTCCTCCAGTAGGACAGCAGCTGACCCAGAGCAGGGGAAGAAAGTGGAACGTTCCACTCACCAGATGGTGTCTCATCCATATCTAAGGTGGAGTGTGAGGAGAACACACTGAGCTTTCTGGGGCTTTATGTCCTCCTCTAGATACATCCCCAGAGGCCCTGTCCCCAGAGGCCCTGTCCCCAGAGGCCCTGTCCTGTGTTGCACTAGTACTTAGGGTTTCAACATGAATTTGAAGCCAGAGGAGATACTTTACCCCAGTGTCTAGGCGCTGTCTTGGCAACCTGGCCCCACAATCTCCCACACAGTTGGCAGAGGAGGCCTGCCTGCACGGCATGCATTAAGCTTATATAATTTTGGAGGTGACCATATGGAAAAAAGACAGAAAATACTCATGTAAATGTGGTTCTAAGAGTGGATGCTAATGTAGAATGTAGGAAGAAATGACAGTAAATGTCTATTTGCCATATGATCTCATAACCTACTTCCCTTAGTTAGCAGTGACACACCTCTAAGCCACCTCCCCTGTAACTCCCATCTGCTCCCTTTGGTGATTTGCCACATAACAAAAGCTCTATTGAGACCATGACAAGGTGTCTCAGTTTCCCTGCAGCATGTGAGAACAAGTTTGATTGTAAGCCAGACACCAGTGGCTCATACCTTTAAATCGTAACTACTCAAGAGGCTGAGGTCTGCAGATGGAGGTTGGTTCAACGTGAGAATGAGCAAGAAAATCTGTGGGAAAACTTCTTTTACACAGAGATCCTACTTGTGACAACATGCACATTTTTTTGTGATGGTTCCATAGTTTGGGAAATCCCTGTCACATTGCTTTCCAATGTGACACATTGTTGGAGACTTTCTTCTGCTCTCAATCCCTCTGGCTTGGCCATGCTCCCTTTCTGAGCTCCTGCTCTGGTTGGCTCTTCGTCTCCTCATTGTCCTAATGCATTGAATGGCAGTCTTTTAATTCACCACAGTAAGAAACCTGCCTCCCTGTCCAATGCAATTCCATGATTATCCCTACTCGATAGAATTGCAGTGCAGGGCGT
The DNA here is from genome assembly GCA_024803745.1 of Megascapheus bottae. Taxonomy (NCBI): domain Eukaryota; kingdom Metazoa; phylum Chordata; class Mammalia; order Rodentia; family Geomyidae; genus Megascapheus; species Megascapheus bottae. The sequence goes on along the minus strand of JANJXV010000004.1, from coordinate 1,390,291 downwards.
ACTTGCTTCTGTCTGTCCCTGTCTCATCCCATGTGGCGCAGGAGTGAGTGAGGGTGTGAGAGCGCTGTGAAGCCACTTTCGGGAGCTTGCCGTTACACAATCGAGCTGCAAAGCCCGCTGGTCATGACTTGTGGCAGAAAAGACACGAAAATGACGCATCCAGCGTCGCCGAGCCAGGTCACTGGAGACGCCCTTCTCTACGGCATCTCGGCGTGGCTCGGCCGCTGCACCCCCAACCCATGGATCGGGACAGAAACCACAGAATAACCCGAAGCTCGGAGGAGCACCCGTGGGGGGAGGGGGAAGAGGGGAGGTGTGGGCTGATGAGCTGAGCTGTGGAAGGTTGCAGGTTGAAGGCCGTGGCTCCTGTGCTGGGATGAGAATCTCTCCTTCTGAGCACACCCGGGATTTTTAGCAAGGAATTCAGTGGTGGTGGAGGGAGCTCTGGGGAAGCTGAGAAAACAAACTTTACATGGAGCCTTTGAGAAGGTTTCCTGGGCCACAGCGAGCCCCGGGTCCGGCAGGAAGCAGGAAAGCAGGGTGAGGCAGTGGCCAGGGCCTCCGGCTGCAGTCTCTGGGTACCCACGGGCTCACGGGGACGAGCAGGCTCTGCGTGTCTGTCCTCTCCTCAGCCTCACCCCGCCCTGGATGCCAGGGAGGCGCAAAGCTGGCCCCTGGCCCCTGCCTGTCTGCTGGGCGGCTCTGCAGAGGGGCTGCGGCCGGAGGGGCCTGCGCCCAGCTGCGCCTCGCTCTGCAGAGATGGGGCCAGGCAGTTTTCAGCGTTCAGCGTCTGCTAGAAAGGAAGTCACAGTCAGGGCAGGAGGGCTGCGTCCCACCCTGCAGGCGAGGTTCAGAAGCCCCCACAGGCTCCATCAGGAATCTTCTGCATAAAATGTAGATCTTGGCTCCGTGTGACGAGACCTTAAGCCTTGAGGGACACCTGAGCCTAAGAACGCTTCCCCGGCTCACAATGGGAGCAAAACTTAGATTAACTCAAACGAAAGGAAGAAGAGAGAAACGAATGAACCCTGCCATGTCACGGACAGTTCCGGCACGGCCAGACCCCAGCATGGTGACGAGCGTGTGTCCTCTGTGCTGGTCCTCCCTGCCCTCCCGCCAGCCCCGCCCTCCGCCAGCCCCGCCGGCCTTCTCTCTGCCCCCCCCCGGGACCCCCAGGCCGCTCAGAGCCATGGGGTCAGGGTTTACTCTACGGTTTGCGTTAGTCCTGGCCCACAAGGCCACGCGGCTTGCTGTGCTCCCACGGCAGGGTCACACGGAGTGGACCGTTGTGATTTGGGGTGACAGACAGTGCTTATTTGGAGTGCCCAGCACAGGGGCCAGGCCTGCTTGAGCGCCACCAATCCGGGCAGGCATGGGTGGCTCCGCTGGCTTCTCCACGCCATGATGGTTCCCTCCCTCCTGCCCTGCCATTAGTGTCCCGCGCCTGAGGCCAGCATGGCAGCCCAGCCTCCTCAGGTCTCAGCAACTGGGCCGCTTAAAACCACCTTTCTAGAATTGTGGTCTTCTTTTACGATATGTATGGCACATGACACATTTTCCGTTGATTCGCTAGACTCCCTCCCCTTTTCGTCTATGTCCATCAGGAATGCGACTGACAGAGGACAGAGGCTGGGGCCAGGAGGACCGGAGCTGGGCCAGAGCTGGACGGTGGCACCACGCTGCCCACGGAGGCCTTGCCTGCGGGAAGGGCGGGCTGCCGGATTAGAGGCCGGCCACGCTGCCCTCTGGGTGATCTTTTGAGTGGGCACAGAAGAGGGTACAAAGGCTCCTTTGGTCCAAGCCACAGTCCAGGAGTGAGAAGGCAGGTGCCCGTGTGCGTGCACCTGCGGTATGCATACATGCACGCACACGTGTCGGTGCCTCCTGGGCAGGGGTGAGCATGCACGCACATGTGCCGTGCATGCGTGCACAGTTAGTATACATCTGTGCAGGCACTCTTGCATTTGTTCATGCCAAGTAGTGTTCTGTGAGCACATGAAAACACATATGCATGTGAGCTCACACACGTGTACAGGTGCATGTTCTTTCATGTGAATATGCATGCCCGCGTCTGGGTACACATGCACTCTGCCGGTTTGCACACACATGACTGTGTGTACATGTAAGAATACACCAGAGTCTCGATGCTCACATGTGACTGCACATGCTTCGCATGCTTGTGCATGTGTGCTCATGTGTGATCATCAGTGTCTGTACGCTGGGGCTCAGAGAAGCCGAGGAGAGCAGTAGACTGGCATGTGGAATAGACACCTATTTACTCCTAATATACCTTACAAAACCAAAAAGAGGCATGGCAGGACCCAGGAAGCTCTGACTGACGGCTGTGGCCTTGGTGAGATGGGACATTTCCAGGCTCCGATCGGGGACGGTGACGTCAGAGCCCCTCTGCCTCCCTGCACACCGCCAGTTGAGCAGCCACATATAGTCTGAGGAGCATAAGAAGCGTGGGGTTCCCAGAAAAGCTGTGAGGCCTGAGGGGTGTAGGAGGGTACTGGGAGAGCGGGGAGTGGGCCTGCGCTCCTTGGGCGGGCAGTCCAGTCCTGAGGGTCCCCCACGGGGCCTCCTGCTGGGCACGCAGGAGTCTCCACGGAGGCCGCAGAGGCCCTGCACTGGGAAGGGCGGTGTGGGGTTCTGCATGGACTCAGCTCAACCAGGATGGCCCTTAAACGTCTGGGCCACACGTTTCCTGTCTGGGGCAGACTGGTGGGGCCGAGCCTGGCCTGGAGATCTGCCCTGAGCCCCCCATGCACACATCCTCAGATACCTCAAGTTTTCCTTCACTTATTTTGTCCATTGTGGGGCTTGAACTCCGGCCTGGGCGTGGTCTCCGAGCTCTTTTACTCACGGCGAGCGCTCTACTCTGTTGAGCCACTGCATCGCTTCCCGTTTTGTGGTGGTTAATTGGAGGGAAGAGTTTCCTGGCCTTTGGTGCCCAGGCCGGCTCTGAACCCCGATGACCTCAGCCTCCCGAGGAGCCAGGACTGCGGGCGTGAGCCACCGCCCGCTCCCACACGCGTGCACTTCTGTGCCCCATCCTCTGTGCACGGTCTCTCTCCTGAGTTTTGCGGGTGAAATCCTGAAATCAAGCTGCTCCATTAGCAACTCAGGCGGCAACCTACACGGCTGAAAGAAACGCAACAGGAGCCGCAGGAGCCGTCAAAGCTGGCATTGTTTGAGAAGAGATTTTAGTCTCACCCAGTCAGACATCGTATCCTCTTCCAAACCAGACACTCCCAGCTTCCTTTTCACCTTTGCGCTCCAATGTTCCTGTTGAGTTTCCACACAGGACCCCTTTGGTGACATCGTGGCATTTAAGCCCTCTCTGTTCCCCTTTATGAATGGACATCGGAGACCTGGAGATATAAAGTAACTTGGCCACCTCAGCTAGACAGCAGGGTGGAGCCCAAATCCTCTCCAGGCCCCCTCACGGCTTTCCCGGGCCAGGCCGGGCGGGCCACCTCTGCTGGAGCTCAGGACAGCTGGGGCTCCCGGCCAGGCCTGACCCGGCTGCTTTCCAGGGCTGTGAACGCAGAGGGCCTCGCTGCAGGTGCCATGAAAAGGGCACAAGAGGAAAAGACCAGAAGGAAACGCACATGTATCAAAAGAGTGATCACGGGTATGTGGGGCTGGATTCAGAAGATCTTCCCTTATTATCATCTTCTGCTTTTGAAGAAGCCCCGCTGGCCCAGTACTCCACCTTCACGACTGTGTACTGTCATTATCCCAACGGCACATCTTCGCAGCCATTCATTACATCCCAAGGTGTGTCACCGTGGAAGTGTCGCCAGCAAGAGCCCAGTGTCGGGGGGAGGGGCACCGCACATGCCTGGGGGTCCAGGCCACTCTGCGATGTGGCACGTGGTGGCCAGGCACCTTCTTCCTTCCTTCCCTTCCCTTCCTTTCCCTTCCCGTCCCTTCCCTTCCCTTCCCTTCCCTTCCCCTTCCCTTCTCCTTCCTTCCTTCCTTCCTTCCTTCCTTCCTTCCTTCCTTCCTTCCTTCCTTCCTTCCTTCCTTCCTTCCCTCCCTCCCTTCCTTCCTTCCCTCCCTCCTTCCTTCCTTCCTTCCTTCCCCCCAGTTCTGGTGCTTGAATTCAGGGCCCAGGCACTGTCCTTGGACCTTCTCTAAGGCTAGAGCTCTATGACTTGAGTCACAACACCACTTCTAGCTTCTTCGGTGTATGTGGAGGGAGGATTCGAACCCTGGTCTTTGTGCATGCTAGGCAAGCACTCTACCACTAGGCCAAACTCCCAGTCCTAACATTTATACTTTCTCTGATCTTACATTGAATTCAAGCTGCCCCTGAGGCTGGCGGGTCTCATAGAGGTGGAGGAGTGTTCCACACATGTGACTGTGCCAGTCGCAGATGAAGTCCAACGACTGGAGGCTATGTGGGCCAGGGCCGTGGACAACGAGCCCGTGGCTGGCGAGCCCGCGGCTCTCAGGGCAGGTGGGTGTCTGTGGACGGTGAGCCCGTGGCTCTCAGGCAGGTGGGTGTCTGTGGCTGGCAAGCCCGTAGCTCTCAGGGCAGGCGGGTGTCCGTGGCTGGCAAGCCCGTAGCTCTCAGGGCAGGCGGGTGTCTGTGGATGGTGAGCCCGTTGCTCTCAGGGTGGGCAGGTGTCCGTGGATAGTGAGCCTATGGGTGGTGAGCCCGTGGCTCTCAGGGCGGGCGGTGTCTGTGACCTGCAGCCGCCCTGGACAGCCCAGCGCGCATCCTCGGGTGCAGGGTCAGTCATAGGACCGGGAGGCAGGGACTCACCTGTCACCTCCTCCAGCCTCCCCCAGTGCCTCCCCACATGCGGCGTCATCATCTGCTCATGGAGAAACCGTCCTTTTCATGCCGTGCTCATCAAGGCACCGCGCAAGCATGGGGGCGGGCGGCCTTGAAACGTCCAGCTGTCCTGCAATGCTGGAGCAGAGCTGGAGCAAGTCCTCGGTACTCCCGGCTTGGAGTCTGTTAACACTGAGTTATGAATTACTCGGGGACTTCGCAGGCTGGAAGCTGCTTATTAGTATTGTTTACATTTACTACTCAAATGGAAAGAAATGACGCGCACAGGCTGGTGACAGTGTAGATCAAGTCCGAGAGGAGAAGCGCGGTTCATCCTGCTTCTGACAAAACCACCGCCTGCGGATTTGACACGGCGAGCCAGGCGGTGCAGCAGGGAGCACAGCCTGGGGAGCACAGACCGGGGAGCACAGCCCGGGGAGCACAGCCCAGGGAGCCCAGGCAGGGAGCACAGCCCAGGGAGCACAGCCCGGGGAGCATAGGCAGGGAGCACAGCCGGGGAGCACAGTCCAGGGAGCACAGCCCAGGAGCCCAGGCAGGGAGTATAGCCCGGGGAGCATAGGCAGGGAGCACAGCCAGGGAGCATAGCCCGGGGAGCCCAGGCAGGGGAGCACAGCCTGAGGAGCACATCCCAGGGAACATAGCCTGGGGAGTCCAGGCAGGGAGCACATCCCAGGGAGCACAGCCCGGGGAGCCCAGGCAGGGAGCACAGCCCGGGGAGCCCAGGCAGAGAGCAGAGCCCGGGGAGCCCAGGCAGGGGAGCCCAGGCAGGGAGCACAGCCCGGGGAGCCCAGGCAGGGAGCTCAGCCTGGGGAACCCAGGCAGGGGAGTCCAGGCAGGGGAGCACAGCCTGAGGAGCCCAGGCAGGGAGCACAGCCCAGGGAGCCCAGGCAGGGAGCACAGCCCGGGGAGCCCAGGCAGGGAACACAGCCTGGGGAGCACAGCCCAGGGAACACAGCCCGGGGAGCCCAGGCAGGGAGCACAGCCCAGGGAGCCCAGGCAGGGAGCACAGCCCAGGGAGCACAGCCCAGAGACACAGGCAGGGAGCAAAGTCCGGGGAGTACAGCCCGGGCAGCCCAGGCAGGGAGCACAGCCCAGGGAGCACAGCCCGGGGAGCCCAGGCAGGGAGCACAGCCCAGGGAGCACAGCCCGGGGAGCCCAGGCAGGGAGCAGAGCCAGGGAGCCCAGGCAGGGGCCGTGCTGTGGACCTGTCCTTCAGGGCAGAGTCGTTTCGGGCTTGGTGATGAGTTCTCCTGTGCTGGGGAAGGCGTCTTCTCCACTCTGAGCCAGCTCCCAGCCCACCCCAGCACAGGCAGAAGGCACCGCAGTCTCCCTTGCCCCAGCCCATGTGTGATGGTTTGGGTGAAAGCATTTCTCCAAGGCGGGGCAGAGACATAAGGTGACCAGGACAAACAGGCAGTGGCCCATGCCCTGCGCCACACGGGAGAGCTGAGACGGGTGCAGGTGGGCAGCGCCCACGGGATCCAGCTCTGCTGGCAGAGGCCCGGAATGGTGGCTTTGGTTTGATGTACCCAGGCTCTGAATGGTTGTCGCTGCGCCACACAGCATCTTGTGGGGTCGCACGTACAAACACTCGCACACCCTCACACCTGCACAGCTGCACACCCGCACACCTGCACACCCTCACACCCGCACAGCTGCACAACCGCACACTCGCACACCCTCACACCCGCACAGCCGCACACCCTCACACCCGCATGCCCGCACAGCCGCACACCCACACAGCTGCACACCCTCACACCCGCACACCTGCACAGCTGCACAGCCACACTCCCCCACACCCGCACATCTGCACAGCCGCACACCTGCACACCCGCACATCTGCACAGCTGCACACCCGCATTCCCCCACACCCGCACATCTGCACAGCCGCACAGCTGCACACCCGCACACCCACACAGCCGCACACCCGCACACCCACACAGCCACACACCGCACATCGGTACTCCCCCACACTCGCACATCTGCACATCTGCACAGCCGCACACCCGCACATCCACACACCTGCACACCCGCACAGCTGCACAGCTGCACACCCGCACACCCGCACATGTGCACAGCCACACACCCGCACATCTGCACAGCCGCACACCCGCATTCCCCCACACCCGCACATCTGCACAGCCGCACACCCGCATTCCCCCACACCCGCACATCTGCACAGCCGCACAGCTGCACACCCGCACACCCACACAGCCGCACACCCGCACACCCACACAGCCACACACCGCACATCGGTACTCCCCCACACTCGCACATCTGCACATCTGCACAGCCGCACACCCGCACATCCACACACCTGCACACCCGCACAGCTGCACAGCTGCACACCCGCACACCCGCACATGTGCACAGCCACACACCCGCACAGCTGCACAGCCGCACACCCGCATTCCCCCACACCCGCACATCCTCACAGCTGCACAGCCACACAGCCGCACATCCACACAGCCGCACAGCAGCACAGCCGCACACCACACACCTGCACTCCCCCACACCCGCACATCTGCACAGCCACACACCTGCACAGCCGCACACCCGCACATCCGCACAGCCTCAGTCACCCCCGCGGCTTCCCTCGCGGCTGAACTGCAGCTTGTCGGGGAGGGGCATTTTAAGGGCTGTTCTTGAAATGATGTGGTAAGTTGATAGGTGACTGCTTTTCAAGGTGTGGATCTGTGCAGACAGCTCTGCTTTCTTCATGACGCCGCCCCAGGCTCACCTCCCGCCGGCTTCACGACTCCTCTCCCTCCACCTTCCCCTCGCTGAGGTCCCAGGTCCTGCAGGAAGGACTCCTGGTGGAGTGGTGTTTGGGGTGGTGGCCTGAGGGGGCAGGGACGGAGAAGAGCTCCAGCAAGCCCCAGCTTGGGTCAAAGCCTGGCAGGCTGCACGCCACCCTCAGACACACAGCCGGCATCGCATCCTCTCTGACCATCTTCAGGGCCGAGAACGAGCCGTGACGTGCACTCCTTTAGGCCAGACAACAGATCTTATGCTATGGCGGATTTTCCGCTTCATAGGGGTCTGACCTCACCGTCCTGCAAACATCGTGGCATTGCAATGGAGGGACGGTTCCCAGAGTCCAGACAGGCCCCAAACAGGTCCCCAAACAGGAACTGCTCCCAGCAGACCTTTCCGTCCCACCATCTCCAACAGCCTGCCAAGGAGAGAGCGTTGGGGGTGACTCAGCCCTGGGAGGAAACCAACATGAAAATAAAAATTGCCCAAGATGATTGACGGCAGATGAGAAAAACCAAAATGAGCTTTAAGTTTTAAATGTTCCTAAGTGCACTGTGCACCTTCTGTCTCCAGGCTGTCATTTTGTGCAGCTACATATCCAGAGTCATAGAATGTGCTCAAATGACAGTCCCTTGAGACAACAGCATGTCTACACCAAAATGCAGGCTGTCAGAGGCATCCTCGGAGCACACACGTAGAGATGGCAGTGTGGACCGAGGCTTTCCACACGCAGGCCCTCGCATGCACATAGCTCCAGCATCTCCTCTGGACCATGTTGGAACTCAGCATCCCGCCTCCCTAGCCCAGCCATTCCTCTCTGGCCACTGCCTACAACCGCTCCTCTAGGGCGGGAAGACAGAAGAGATTCCCTCCTCCTGCTCCCCTGTCCTTGGAAAACAGAAAAGAGCAGATGTGAGTAAACTACAGATGACAAGGACTGATTGGTTCCAAGATGAAGGCCTACTGCTGCTTTTAGGATATGGGTTTCAAAATATTTACTTAAACATCTCCAGTAGCCATGAAAAGACTTCTCCATGCTTCCTCTGGACCCTTCCCCCCCCTCCTCGATTCCCCCGTGGGGGCTATAAAAGCTTCTGTTTATTCTTCAAGAGGCCCTGAGTATTTACAGACATTTTAAACATTAACCTGGGCCCAGAGCAAGTGAGTGTGCCCCCTCAGAGCCTCGTTCTTGCACACGGAGTGGAGAACAGAGAAAGGCAGTGGATTCCAGGGCTGCAGACCTGGGATCGCAGTCCCCATCTGCCACCCCCACTGGTGATGCCCTCTCTCTACATTTCTAAGCACACATTTATTTTCCACTAGGAGACTGTGGTAAGTAAATTACCAGCCCACTTGGTGCGGAGGGGCCCCGAGGCTCACGGTGGGCAGCCATGACAATCTAGGATTAGCTGCATACTTCAGTTGTAAACCTGCCTCGTGAAGATTGGGATAAAGCCAGATTCTCCTAAGAGCAGCGAGACCCTCACTGTTCCCGCATCCCAGCGTCCTTCCTCTGCCTGGAGGGCACAGAGCTGCCACCTGTGGATACGGATTCCCCAGACTCACAGGAAACCTTCGCTTGGTGATCCTCTCCCCTCCTCCTCCTTCCCACATCTTAAATAAATGGGTGTTGTGACAAGTTCTTGGAGAAACTGGACGTTCTCCTCCAGGTCTCCTGTATTTAGAATGACAGGCATCTGTGCACGTGGTACAAACCCATGGCTTCAAAACATCTCGAAAGCTTGGTGGGAGCAAAGAGAGAGCAGAGCTGCTCTGCAGGGGGTCAGGAGGGGCCCAAGGGGCGTCTGGGCATCCCTGGCTGGGCCCCGTGTGGCAGCCCGGTCCTGGAGGGGTCTGCTGGGTGTCAGGGTGGTCCCAGAGGGCCCTGCATGGTTAGGCATGCTTTGTAGCACAGTCTATCCTCAGCTTGAGTAGACCGAGGCAGCTGCTGAGCCTCTTTGGAGAGAGTCCACACTTCCCTGAGGCCACTGCCAGGCTGAGTGGAGCCCGGGCCGGCCTTCTGCTGACCTAGGAGAGCCATCCCTCACCCTGACTCAGGGAGGGGGCCAGTCCCAGAAACATCTGGATTCCGAAGCTCCACTAGGAGCTTAGGCCTGGGGACAGCACGGGAAGTGAGCAACGCGGTCGCTTCTTACCTACCTGGAAGAGGGTAAACTGCTGGGCGGCGCAGGAAAGCTCCTGGCATGCAAGCGAGCTCCTCTCCAACACCAGCCATGGGGGACGAAGCGATGCCAAGCACGAGCTGGTGGCACAACGCTGGGACTGGGTTGTCCTACTATGGGCCCCAGGAAAGCTCAGTTTGTCTTCTAAGTCTGGATTCCTGTTCCTGAGCCCATTTGCCTGGGATGGGTTAAGGCTGCTGTGACGCTGCGGTCAGTGCCAGGGGCTGCCATCTGGGGAATGGTCTCTGCTCTCGGTGACCAGTAGAACGTCACCTTTACTTTTTTCATTTTGTAAGACTGAGGTGGCTGCTCTCTTCCTAGCGAAGTGAAAGACGCTGTCATCCTGTCTCCTGTCCTTCATCTTCTATTTGGTGGCTCTGACTTCTGTGTTCTGTGCTCTGGCCAGGAGGGGAGGATTTGGGGTTCAGGGTGTTGGCTACATCACCATGGTGGGGTTTGGGGGCCTGAGGTGTCAGTGAGGTACCGTGGTGACTGGGGACAGCCATGGGGCCTGTTGAGTGCACCTAGAACACAGGGGCGGGCTTTCACTTCTCAGATGGGATAAAATCCTGGATCCCCCCTGCATGGACTCACTCGATGTTTCAAATGCAATGCAATTGTCCTGGTTCTGCAACACAAAAAAACAATCTTCCCACGTGGCATGTGGGAGTTGGAGCCAGCTAGCTGTCCTTCCACACACCCTTCCGAGCCTTCTCCGGAGACTCTGGGCATCTCCCTGCACTGGTGCCTGGGTCTCCAGTGAGGGGCTGGCATGCAGGAGGAAGCTGAGGCAGGGCCCAATGCAGGGCCATCGGTGCCCGCAGAAGCCCTACCAAGGTGCACTCTGAAAGCTGCACATGAGTCTTGGCTCCCTTTCAGAGCCTGGAAACCTTTCACTGAAAGCTCAGCCCATTATCTTCTGCCATTCTAACCATATCGCTTGGGAGAACTTTGCATCCTTGGCTGGGTTTAAAAGCTGCAGAGCCCAGTGCATTCGTCTCCATTTCACCTGAGGACTGATAAGAGCTCCAACTACAGAACAGCCTCACTGGCTGGAGCCAGCTCCTCCTCATGGGGCCAGCTCACCGCCGGCTCCTCAGAAGTGCCACAGAATGACGGCTGGGAGTGGGCGAACCCTGCTTTCTTTTTAGATACCATTTGCATTTTTAGAGAGAAAGGCTGTGTGGAAGCTCCCTGAGCACAGGGCCAGTCGGTTTACCTCCCCGCCAAGCCCACGTGTCACCCGAAAGACAGCGTGCACCTAAGCACAAAGCTTAAGAGCAATTTATCTCCACAAGGTCTTGCGAAGAGGATGTAGGTGGAATGCCACCTGCCAAAATGGAACACGCCCATGAGAATCCGATGCCCACGGGGAGGCTTCTGGCATGGTCTGCTCACAGCCTCCTGTGGAGACATCAGGTCTGAGGTGTTCTGTGAGACCCTCGACCTACACAGAGTAGCGGGGACATGGCTGCCAAGACAGTGACTGTGGGCAGTGATAGAATTGCTTTCCTTTCCTCAGTTCCCATTTTCTACCCGCGCCAAACAGCCACCGCATCTGCCTCTGTGTGTGCTGCCTCTGCCAAGTTTGCTCACACAGACAGGGCTGGGACTGCACCTGAGGGCACCGTCCCCTCGACATGCTGGGGGCCCCCGTCTGGGGATCAGCGGGGGGGGGTCTGTGCCTGGCCCTGGGGGCCCAGGACAGAGCGTTCAGGCCCTGCACATGAGTTCATGGCTGGAACTGCAGCATGGGGTGAGTCTGCTGTTGTTGCTTCCACCATCCAAGTTCCTCCGAGAGTTTTCTCTGTTGCTGCAGGGAATGAGAGTCAGGTGGGCCAGTCCTCCACGCTGGCCGGGGCTGCGGCCGAGGTACGGAGGCCACTAGCCCCAGGTAATGGGGTAGCCGCTGGGCTATGTGGTGTTCTTTCCTTGTTCCTGGTCACCCTGGAATCTAGGAGGAGGCTGGTTTTGGACCCCTGGGGCTTTTTCTCTATGGCAGCCCACACTGGTTGGAGGTCGGTGCCAGCCTGGCTCTCCTTTGAGGCTCATTGGCCCCATCGCTGGGCTGCCTTGTTTTCACAGTCAGGAGTGACATCAAGCCCAGTGACAGGAGGCCCAGGTCAGTTGGGCTTCATCTTTCCTCATACCCTAGGTTGTCAGGAGACGGGGACACAGGCTCCCCTCTGAGAAGGCTCCCTGATCCCAGAGTTCCCAGAGCCTAAATCCTTCCCCAAACTACCATGAGAACACAGTGGCCCTGGCCGCCTTCCCAGCCTGGCCACCAGATGGCTGGCATCTCGGAGGGAAGAGCCTCTGGGACGGGGCACTGCCAGGGCAGTCGGACAGGGGAGGGTGGCCCCACTGCAGGCTGCGTGCCTCCTCGCTCAGGATTAATGTTTAGCGGAGTGTTGACTCACCACATGCCATCTGACGACTGCCTCACTTGAGACATCATCTTCTAGCAGGGACAGGACTGCACGCAGGTGCTAGGAAGCTGAGTCCGAGTCTCTGCCACTGGGGCATTGTCACCGTGTGGTCAGCAGGAACAGTCTGCCCTCTGCAATGGCTTCTGTGTGGACTCATGCCAGTGTCCAACAGTGGACACGAGGCTGGGATAACTCACGTAGAAGGTCTCATCTGCTTCCTGATCCCCTGACCCCAGAGCCGATGGAGGGAGAGTGCGACTGGGCCAGTGCGATTTACTAATTGATGGTGCGTTAGGCCCCGTGGGCATCCCACACCACACCCGTTCATCCTTCGTAGCTCACACACCCGCGTGTCCCGTATCAGCCCTGCGCCATGCCCATGGAGCCCCAGAGCCGATCTGTGCCCCCTCCGCCTCTTCCCATCCATGTCCTTCTCCTCGGCCTGGACGATTTCTCCCTGCTTAAGAGAACAGAAAGGCATGTTTAGTCTTGGTAGAAAAGCCACGCGTGGAATTCAGTTTTGTGCATGAGAAAACCACGCACAAAGGCTTGGCGCCACCGCACTCCAGCTCCTGCTCGGGCTGCGGCCAAGCTCTGCCATTCCGCAGGAAGGTAAGGGCTGGGCTCTGCTGGGCACTCGCGCACACAGCCCGAGGTCGAGGAGACCTGTGCGGGCTGCCCTCCCGGCAGGGCAAAGCTGTGTCAGCCGAGCCGCGTGGGCTGTGGGCAGAGCAGCAGTCTGCCGTGTGGACACCATTCCCCAGCCGAGCAGGGACCTGGTCCTGGCAGCCACACAGCGATGCCTGCACGTCAGGGGTGATTCAGCATCCGGGCTACGTGTAGCTACGGGCTGCCAAGCTCTCACAACAGCCAGACTGACTTCCAGCGGAGTTCCAGCCCCCAAGGCCTGGGCTGGCCCCTAGGTCACCACACCATTCCCGCTGCTGGAGAATGGGTGTCTCTGGGGCGCAGACTCTGCTGTCTTGCAGGGAAAACGTGGGAACCCAGGGGCTAGGACAGGGCTTGGAGGGTCCTGGAGGGCCTCCCCTCAGGCCTCCCAGAAGGTGGACCTTGGCGGCCCAGCCCCTCCCCTTCAGGGCCAACACGGCTAGTTCTGTGGCTCGCTTTGTCCTGCTCATATCCCTCATGGTGGCCTCTGAGACCAATGAGGACCGGGGCCCGAGCCCCCTACAGAGGCCTGGGAGATGGAAGGCAGGTGGGTCCCAGGATTAAACGTCTACCTAAGCTCCTCTGCCATCTGTGCCTTTCCAGCGGGCACTGGAGTTGATCAGAACGGGGGCCATTCATGCAGCTGCTTTCTAGGCTCTTTACCCAGGCATAGCTGACCTGTAGCCAGCTCTAAAAATAACTGGACTGAACAAAACCGGCCATTGCAGATAAAGCTGTAGGGGTATTCTCTGTGGCTTCAAAGCTTCTCAGGGTACATTGTTAAAGCACAAAGTGGCTCTGCCTGGGGGCTCTGGCTCCTGGCAGAGGCCTTTGGCAGCCAGCGCACAACCAACACCACACTCAGTGAGGCAGGAGCTGGTGCTTCAGAAGTGAACATTGTATTTGATACATTCAGCCTTCGAAGGGCCTTAGGGAACCTTGTCGACATTTTTGACTAAAAGATACGAAGCACATTTGTTGTGGAGGGGCAAGCAAGCTGCAAGCACGCTGCAATTTTGATGTGCAATGAGGTGTTAGGCGGGACATGCACATGGGGTTCTGGTGCGTGGAAGGGCGTAAGCACCGCCATGAAGGGCAGGCCTTCTCTGAGGGCCAGGCACACACCGCCGCTGGGGTCCGTTTTGGAGTTGCATGAATATTCCCCTCGTCCTCGTGTTGTGGCAGGAAAGGTAAGCATCAAGGGCCAGGTGCCTCCTGAGCCACACAGCTCCACAGGCAGCCAGTCTGCTGGCCATTCTGTGGCCATCCTGTGACAGGGCTTAGAGGCACTTTGCTAAAAACACAGATTCACTATGAGGGCCATAAATTAACTGGAGGGAGGCGTGGTACCTCTCTCCCCTTTGTGTATCTGTCTTTCGCTGAGTCTTTACTGTGCAGCTACCTGGGGATCCTGGAAGGACAGGACTGGCCAGAGCATCCTCACAGGGCAGATGGACACTGCCCCCAGCAGAGGAATGGCAGAGCATTGACGTGACCCATTCCTAACGCCCCCCCCCCCACAGTGCCACCATCCCTAGCTCCTTTGTGCAGCCTGGGAGCACGGCAGGCTAGGAGACTGAGCCTTCCTGCAGTGGAACCCGGATACCAAGCCTTCAGCCTTCTCAGTACCAGTCCCCCATCCACACAGGCAGGCAGGCTGGCTCTGTTCTCGCCTTGGGATTTAGACATTAGTTTTCTGCCCTCTTCACCAAGCCAGACGTTCCACACCATTGTTCCACAAGTTCTAGGAATGCTTTCTAGAAGTAGTAGTAACGCCTTGGTTGCTGAGGTTTGAAGCTAGCGCTGAAGGAAGTTTGGAAGACATTGTGTTAAATAAAGTGCCTGAAAGTGATCTCATTGTGCAGAGAACCACAAAAGCACGAGGGATCAGGTGACCTCAGCCCCACTGAAGGATTGTTTCTTAAAACAACATATATTTAGCTTAGCAACATTAGGTGGAACCGGGAAAGACTGGGTGGCCTCAGGCGTGCACTGGCTCTCGTTGCCGCATTCCACTTGTTATTGAGGTATCAACGTTTTTAAGGAGGTGGCAGATCCACTTGCAGCATACCGGAGTGTCAGACGATTTCTGCACGTTAATGAGCCTGACCTGGCATTGGGTATGGACACCGAAACACGTTCTTGTGTGAAGCACCTGTGTACAATTATAATTGGTTAGAAAGGATCAACCAAACAAGACGTAGAGGTGTGTGAGCCACAAGATTCATTTGGAGAACAGGGCCGGGATGGGCTCTGGTCATGGCTTCTGCCCACACCAGGCCTGCAGAGTAGGGTCTGCAGAAGTCCCGGATGTCAGCCTCTTCCTAAACCAGAAGACGTCTTCATTCATGGAGCTCCATAAACGAAAGGCTCGGAAGATCCAGATGAGATTGCAGACAGGAAGATGTAAGATATAAGGGAAGGCGGCAGGGTTAAGGAGCTACACCCTCGCTCAGGTGACCTGCAGGCTTGGCCCTGAACTGGAAGCCCTGGTCTGACTCAGCCACCTCAGATGGCCTCACTCTGGCTCTGAGACCACCTGCACCGCAGGCTTGTTCATTCAGACTTCAGATCCACTATGGTGTCCATACGATACACCCACCACACCGAGCTCACGGCAATGTCACAAGCACCAAAGGAAGGCCTTTCTGGAACTGCTTTGTAAAAAAAGTGCTAAGTAAATATTAATTACCAATCACATGCACTTGTTAAAAATAAATAGCAGATAATAAAGGCCAACCACCAAGAGCTGCACCATTAAACCTCAGGGTTAATTAATGTCCACCTTAACCCAGGCAGAGGGGATTCTCTCAACTACAGGCTTCTGAGAATGCTTTGGTACGCTGTTCTTTCCTCTAAATTATATGTAAGAAACTGCAAGCATCCAATCTTTGTATTGCGTGGGATCTCATATTACCTCACACCACTCAGTCGGCGTGGGAGCTGATCTGAACTCCTCCAGCTTCTGCATAATTCCTTTCAGAGGACAAGTTGTCAGAGCTGAAGCTGTCTTCTGTGTTTTGTACTAGTGTCTGTGGTTATCTGTTGTAGTCAGCACACCTAAGTCTCACACCAGCATTTCTAGATGCAAACAAGCCCTGAGTCTGTCTCCTGTGCTGCCAAGTGGATGTCCTGTTACAACTGAAGTCAAGCCGCATGCAGCCCCAGAGCCTAGATCCCCCTGCTTGAATTCTGCCATCGCTTGGAGCAGGTGACACTCCACCCCGAAGGCATAGGCCTCTGGGGCTATGGAGCTTGGCCTACAGAGTCCTGCAGACCACGTATCACTGCTGTAGGTAGCACATGGCCTCTTCGGGAGACAGGATACAATCTCTACAGACAGGAGCTGCACCTGGCATGTCTCCGCCTGCCTCTCACCTGGACCTGGCTCCCACTGCCACAGGCCTGGGTCAGGCCCCTTGTCCAAGGCTACAATTACCATCCAGACAACAGACCTTTTGAAACACTAACATTATATGCTCCTGCTTCAAAAGGATAATGGCCAGGCCACAGGTGGAAGCAGAGCTGGGACCCCACGCCTATGGAACTCTGCCCGAAACATCCCTGAATATCAGCCACAGTGGCCGTCAATGCCACCTGCCATGGCTCCGTCCACAGCTGAGGGCTCGTCCAGGACTAGCCCTGCTCAAGCATGAAGGGCCCCAGGCCCTGCCTGCCTCTTCTATGGCCCTCCTTCCCGGAAGCTGTCCCGTCCTCTGCTTGAGTCTGCCAGATGCAGGTGATGAAGGAACTCCTGCCGGGCAGGCCCCCGCTAACCAGCATTGCTTGTTTGTGCCTGGCCAGTCTTTGTGGATTTCCACACATCACATCAGAGTCCTTGCTGTGCATGAGGATGGGATCCTGGGTGACCCACTGGATCCCACCTGGTGTCTGTTTGGCCTCATCCCCTCCCTGGGCCACACTCAGCCCGACTCAGCCCTTCATGGTACTGTCCACATTGACGCAGCCCTTATCCATCCTGTTTACAGCGGATCCAGACACTGGGGTTTCTCTGAAGCAGCCACAGCCCCTGGACATGGGGCCTGGAGGGTCACCATCAATCACTGCTTGCCACCGTGAGGAGGGAACTGCAGTTTCGTGGAGCGGGTTCAAGATTGCCCCTTCCCATGAACAGCGTCTAGAGAGTTCCTGCCCACATGGGCACTCAGGAATCGAGACTGGGGCCCTGGTCAGGGCCAGTTCTCACAGTTGCTGGTTAAGCGCGTGTGCCTTCCATCCGTGCCCTTCCATACTTGCACACCTGAGTCCCCTTGCTGAACTCCTCAGCGGCCGAGTCCTGAGGATGAGAGGGCACTCGCTGTGGAAGAGCCTGGAGGTTTGGAAGCTGCCTGATTCCTGCCTAGAATGAGGAAGGATCTAGGGTGATTGCAACCCTCTATTTCAGGATGGCGCTAGGAATGCCATCAAGAATGCCAAGAGCTGAATGCTGTCAAGAGGGACCTGCACCTCAGCCCTCTTCATGCTCTCTAGGACTGTTGAGCTCACCCACATTATAAATGGGACGGGTCCACATTCGCTGATGTCCCCAACGGCTCCTGCTCAGTTCTGGTGGGGTTTCGCTAGGCAACATGCTTCCTGGTCTCCCAGAAAGGTTCCAGTGCTAGGAGCCAGCGTCTGGCCAGCTCGGCCAGGTTACTGCCTAGCCTTTGCAGGCTAGCTCTGTCTTCCAGAGGGGGCTGGCAGCCAGGGAAAGCTGGGTAGCAAAGCTGGGGTCTTCCTCAAGCTCCTCTGCAGCTGGTTCTGGATGGCAGGGACACTGGGCAGTGCCCTTCCTGCCCATGAGGATCACCGTGAGGACCACCGTGAGGACCACCCGTGAGGATCACCATGAGGACCACCGTGAGGATCACCGTGAGGACCACCGTGAGGATCACCGTGAGGATCACCCGTGAGGATCACCGTGAGGATCACGATGAGGACCACCTGTGAGGATCACTGTGAGGATCACGATGAGGATCACGATGAGGACCACCGTGAGGATCACGATGAGGATCACAATGAGGATCACCGTGAGGATCACGATGAGGATCACGATGAGGACCACCGTGAGGACCACTGTGAGGACCACCATGAGGATCATGATGAGGACCACCGTGAGGATCACCGTGAGGACCACCCGTGAGGATCACCATGAGGACCACCATGAGGATCACCGTGAGGACCACCGTGAGGACCACCCGTGAGGATCACCGTGAGGACCACCGTGAGGATCACCGTGAGGACCACGATGAGGACCACCGTGAGGATCACGATGAGGATCACGATGAGGACCACCGTGAGGACCACCGTGAGGACCACCCGTGAGGATCACCGTGAGGACCACCGTGAGGATCACCCGTGAGGATCACCGTGAGGACCACCGTGAGGATCACCGTGAGGACCACGATGAGGACCACTGTGAGGATCACCCGTGAGGATCACTGTGAGGACCACCGTGAGGATCACCGTGAGGACCACCTGGGAGGATCACCATGAGGATCACGATGAGGATCACGATGAGGACCACCGTGAGGATCACGATGAGGATCACAATGAGGATCACCGTGAGGATCACGATGAGGATCACGATGAGGACCACCGTGAGGATCACGATGAGGATCACGATGAGGACCACCGTGAGGACCACCGTGAGGACCACGATGAGGACCACCGTGAGGACCACCGTGAGGACCACCCGTGAGGATCACCGTGAGGACCACCGTGAGGATCACCCGTGAGGATCACCATGAGGATCACCGTGAGGACCACCGTGAGGATCACCGTGAGGATCACCGTGAGGACCACCTGTGAGGATCACTGTGAGGATCACGATGAGGATCACGATGAGGACCACCGTGAGGATCACGATGAGGACCACCCGTGAGGACCACTGTGAAGATCACGATGAGGACCACCGTGAGGACCACCGTGAGGACCACCGTGAGGATCATGATGAGGACCACCCGTGAGGATCACGATGAGGACCACCCGTGAGGATCACGATGAGGATCACGATGAGGACCACCGTGAGGATCACGATGAGGACCACCGTGAGGATCATGATGAGGATCACGATGAGGATCACGATGAGGACCACCGTGAGGATCACGATGAGGATCACGATGAGGATCACGATGAGGATCACGATGAGGACCACCGTGAGGATCACGATGAGGACCACCGTGAGGATCACGATGAGGACCACCGTGAAGATCACGATGAGGACCACCGTGAGGATCACGATGAGGACCACCGTGAGGACCACCTGTGAGGATCACCGTGAGGACCACCGTGAGGATCACCCGTGAGGATCACCGTGAGGATCACCGTGAGGACCACCGTGAGGATCACCGTGAGGACCACGGTGAGGACCACCGTGAGGACCACCGTGAGGATCACCGTGAGGATCACCATGAGGATCATGATGAGGATCACCGTGAGGACCACCGTGAGGATCACCGTGAGGACCACCATGAGGATCACCGTGAGGACCACTGTGAGGATCACCGTGAGGACCACGGTGAGGACCACCGTGAGGATCACCGTGAGGACCACCGTGAGGATCACCGTGAGGATCACCGTGAGGACCACGGTGAGGACCACCGTGAGGATCACCGTGAGGATCACCGTGAGGATCACCGTGAGGACCACCGTGAGGACCACCCGTGAGGATCACGATGAGGATCACCGTGAGGACCACCGTGAGGATCACCGTGAGGACCATCGTGAGGATCACCGTGAGGACCACTGTGAGGATCACCGTGAGGACCACGGTGAGGATCACCGTGAGGACCACCGTGAGGACCACCCGTGAGGACCACGATGAGGATCACCGTGAGGACCACCGTGAGGATCACCGTGAGGACCACGATGAGGACCACCATGAGGACCACCTTGAGGATCACTGTGAGGACCACGATGAGGACCACTGTGAGGATCACCATGAGGACCACCGTGAGGACCACGATGAGGACCACGATGAGGACCACCGTGAGGATGACCGTGAGGACCACCGTGAGGATGACCGTGAGGACCACCGTGAGGACCACGATGAGGACCACCGTGAGGACCACGATGAGGACCCCCTGTGCGAGCACCCATGCACCTTCTGAAGCAGGGAGAGCAGGGACATTTCTTTTGGGAGGGAGGAGGGAGGACATCAACCAAAAGGTCCACGTTGATTTCGCCTACATTTTACAACTAACCTCTCTGTCCTGGAACCAAGTTTGGCCTCTCGGCCGCCTTTCAATGCATCCCCTTCCTCAGGGGTCACCTGACACCCACGAGGCCGGACGGGACACCTGCTAAGTCTGCGCAGGGACTGGGAAGACCAAGACCAGTCCTACAAGAGGGCACACAGCAGGTACTTTTATTTTGCAAGGACATGGTGTGGTTTGGGTGTTCATTCATGCTGAGCACACCAGGGCACTGGGACTGAGCTCTGGTCTCCACACAGCACTCAGGCCCGGAGTTTTGAAGGCAATGCCTCTGGGGGGCCCTGGCCTAAGGGCTCCGAGTCTGGCGCCCAGGCAGGGTGTAAGACAGGACGGAGGTTAGGGCTACATTCGATGGCTCCACAGGAAAGCACCTGCCCCCAGGCTGTGGCTTGTGAGACTCTGAGTCTGCATCACTCCCCTGCGAGTCTGTCCATCTCAGCTGGGGTGGGGGACCCCACAAACGCACAGCCAAGCACAGAGCCGCACCCAAGGGGGCTCCTCAGATGCTGACTGGCTGCTGAGCCAGCAGCGGACGACGGAGCTGGTCTTCTCACCGTGCCGCTCACGTGGGCTCTCGTGCGGAGCCGCTCACGCCGTGCAGGGCTGTGCTGCTCACACCAGGGTCATGATCTTCAAGGCTGTGGGCTGGAACCTGCGGATCTTTTTCTTCAGGGCCTTGGAGGCCTTGATGCGGCAGAGCTTGGGCACGGGGGGCAAGGGCCTTGCACCCCTTGAGGCTTTTGGGAAATGCTGGGGGGCCTCCCTAGGCCAGGCCGGCGCCCCCCACACAGCCTCTGCCCTGCTGGCTGCTGGGCTGCTGCTGCTGCTCTGGACACCGCGCTCCACATCACTGCTGCTGGACTCCTGGTCCCCAAAGCAGTTGGTGGTATGGTCACTCGCCTCTTCCTCCTCCTCCTCCTCCTCCTCCTCCTCCTCCTCCTCCTCCTCACTGGTCTCGGCGATGGTGGAGTGGAATCGAGAAGCACACTCAGTTGAGTGGTCTGAGGGGTTCAAGTCGCTCCTGGTACAGGCATCCTGGCGAGCCAGCGCTGGCTTGCTCTGGGGCTGGGGGCCACTTGCTTTCCTTGTCATGGGTCTGGGGGAACCTGAGTCAGGCTCAAGATGGCTGGCAGGGCGGCCCTTGGCTGAGATTTCCACAGTGGACTGCCACCAGCGCTGCTTCCTCCTGGAGGCTTCACCAAGGGCTGCAGCCTCCCCTGGGAACGGGGTGCGGGAAGGCGCCTGGTACCCTTCCTGCTGGGCTACGACCAGGGGAACAAAGAGGGGCACCGGGTAAAGGGTAGACTCAGAGCAGGACCGCCCAGGAGTCTCCCTGGCCAGCACGGGCTTCCTTCTGAGGCCTCCGCCGGGGGGTCTGTGCTGGGGGCCCCACGCCAGCGGCAGCACAGGTGCAGCGTGGAAGCCCCTGCGTCTCTCAGCTACTGCCGGCTGTGGCTTCCCAGCCCGCAGCACCTTTCCGCTGGCCCCGCTCCTGACCCTTGAAGCCCGGGGCTGCTGGCAGCTGGCCTTCAGCCTCACGGGGGATGCTTCACTGGCAGCAGCACAAGCTGGGTGGGCAAAGGGCCCTGGAGCCAGAGGGGGCCTCCCGTGGCTCCCCTGTACAGAGGGTGAGGGGACCCGGCCTGGGCTGCAGGGAGAGGGGCCCACAGTGGGTTCCTCATCCACACAGCAACTTTCCTCTGGGGTGCTGCTGGAGGAGAGGGAGTCCATGGGGGACTCGGCTTCCTGCTTCCCAAGGCTGTCTCTGCCGGCAGCCCTTGCAGTCCCTCGCTTGTCCTCCCCTGGGGAACATCCCAGCATCCCAGGCGCACCACCATCACCTGACCGCTGGCTGACTAGCTGCTGTGGGGAGGGGGACGTGCCCCCTCTTGGGGGTCCTTGTACCTCCACAAGCCCCCTGTGGGGGGCTCTCTGACCCCTCAGCTTCAGCAGCCTGTTGATGTAGGCTCCCGCTGTTTCCATTTCATGAACGGTCCCAGTCTGGGTCCCATTCAGACTTTTGGAGCCTAAAGGGGGTGTCTTGGGGGGCGAAGGGTTGACAAGTCGTGGGGTCTCCTTAGTGAGAGCAAATAGGGGGCTCTGCAGGGCCACTGCGTGCAGAGGGCTGGGGTAGGGGTACACCTCGTGCCCCCCCCTGGATACCAGGTCACGCTGGTACTTGGGGTCCAGGGCATGGGATGGGATGTCTACCCCCTGGCAGAAGAGGGAGGCAGACGTGTTGTCTGGGTCAGAGCTGTGGAGCCCCAGGTCAGCTGGGAGAACTCTCTCCAGGTCACCTAGGAGAGAGAAGGATGCATCAACATAGCCAAAGGAGAAGTCAAGGTCTCTATCCCTCACCATCCATGCAGGCGGCAGCAGGGCTTGTCTCCCTCTGAAATGGTCTGTGTGTTTATAGAGATCCCTGCTCTTTGCCCTGCTGGAGACGGCCTGGGTGTGCACACTGTCCCTGCTTCTTGGCCACAGGAGGAGCCATCTCAGCTCCCCACAGGACCACGGCCTGTGGCCTGCAGAGATCGATGCATGCAGCGAGCAGGACATGACGGGGTCTCCAAGCTCCTGGGAGTGGACCCGGGAACTCCCACTATGGAGAGCCCAAGGCCCCACCACGGCCCATCCTGTGTCCTAGGTTCTATGCTGGAAATAAAATGAAACCCAAGTGACATGTTTTCCTTTGAGGACAATGGGACTGAGCTAAAGTAAGAGAGCTATCTCTGCAAATCTGCTTGAACTTACGCTTCAAACACAGATAATTATGGGCGTTAGAAGACGAAAGAACCCTCAGCTTTGCTGATGTCCAGCTTAGATAATAAGAAAGCCAAATGACTGGCATAGCCCACCTTCAGTGCAGAGCTTGCACGAGACGGTCCCACCTTGACCATGCCTCTGTGGTCTGCCCACACCTACGTGACACTCCCACCACTCCTGACTCTCACCTGTGGACACTGGCCTGGGTGGGAATGAGCCCCAGGGCTGGCCTGTGTCCTCAGCTCTGTCCAGGGGCCTGGCGTCCTCTTCGCTGGGCTGTGGTCTCCATGCTGGTACTGTGGTCTCATCTGCAGACCTGGGGCGCCAGGCCCCCATGCTGGCCCTGGCTTTGGAGGGCTGGAAGGCAGGCAGCCAACTTCCCAGCAGTGGGGAGAGGCGGTCACTGCACACGGAGGCACAGGAAGTGGAAAGCGAGCAGGAGCCCACGTCACTCAGCTCGTAGAAGCCTGGGCAGAACCGACATGGACCGGTCAGTGCCACAGGGGCATGCCTTCCATCCAGGGGGCCCTGCCTTCCACTGTGTGGGCCTAGGGAGAGGTGAGGGGCTCTGGACAGACCCAGGGCCCGAAGTTCTGGGTGAGTCAGAGCCTGCCTCTATCACACCTCTCGGCTGCTCATCCCTTCCTTGGCCGGCGGGGTCTACAGACTGACCATGAATCGGGCAGTGTCTGTCCCTGGGTTCCACCCTGAGTGGCCCCACTGCCCTCCTCTCCGCGGCCTAGGCATCTTCATGTGAATCTCCGGGCAGACAGGTCCGGGAAACTCCAGGACCCCTCCATCCCTAAGACTGCTGAGTGTCCAGCCTGGAGCTAACTGCCGAGCAAAAGGGTGTGCCTGGGGCCACACAGCTTGTCATGCGAACCCATCTCCACCCATGCGTCCTCAAAACAGGCTCTGCACTCCCAAGTGGAGATATTGCTTTGAAGGCAGAAGTGACCCAGGCCACACACGCCAGCCACGCATGCCAGCAGTGTCCCAGACCATGTGTGCCAGGAGCGCACATCCGCTGCTCCTAAGCCAGCCATGACCTTCCAGACAGGGCTGTGAGTGAGCAAGAAGAAAGGTCTTCCCGCCAAGTCCCTCAAGGTTCAGACTGAAATGCAGACTTAAATACCCATATGTTCTTGCGGGCTATAAAGTGGCATTAAATCCCCCAATTACCCGGCATAATCAGAACCAACAAGCCATCTTGGTCCAGGGGGAGATTCATGAGCTCTGTTCTATCAGAAGAAAGTGTCATCCAGCTGTGCACAAACTCTCTTTCAATGAAAGCTTCAGTTATCTGACTGAAGCTTACCAACAGGCTTACCAACAGCTTCTTGGCTTTGAGAGCCACCTGAGGACAGGCTGAGGCCAGCACTGCACACCCAGTCACAGGGGCCCTGGCAGGGGCACAGGGAACAGTTCCACCTTGCTGTGGAAGGTGGTGCTTCCAGCGTGCGTGGACGGCAGGGCCTTCTCCGTACCTGAACTGGGCCTGCTGTCGCTGTCCAGGGCTTCACAGGGTGGCCGGCACACATCCAGCTGCAGCTCACTAATCTGCCGGTCCAGCTGGTCCAAATGAGTCTTCAGGCCGGCGTCCTGCCGCCTCAACCGGGACTACGCCAAGGGGGAGAGAAGAAAATGGCCCCAAGCCCGAGGTGAATACCATCTGTGTTCTAGAATATCCCAGAAGCACGTCTCCTAACCTGGGAGCTGCAGCCTCCAGCTGAACTGCAGGGAAGAAGAGTCCACAGACGTCTGCCCACCACACCCACGTGGACACACACATGCTACGCACACACTTCAGGAAAGTCCACTGACCGCTGCCCACCACTCCCACGTGGACACACAATGCTATGCACACACATCAGGAAAGAGTCCACTGACCGCTGCCCACCACGCCCACGTGGACACACACATGCTACGCACACACTTTAGGAAAGTCCACTGACCGCTGCCCACCACACCCACGTGGACACACACATGCTACGCACACACTTCAGGAAAGTCCACTGACCGCTGCCCACCACACCCACGTGGACACACACATGCTACGCACACACTTTAGGAAAGTCCACTGACCGCTGCCCACCACGCCCACGTGGACACACACATGCTACGCACACACTTCAGGAAAGTCCACTGACCGCTGCCCACCACGCCCACGTGGACACACACATGCTACGCACACACTTCAGGAAAGTCCACTGACCGCTGCCCACCACGCCCACGTGGACACACACATGCTATGCACGCACTTCAGGAAAGTCCACTGACCGCTGCCCACCACGCCCACGTGGACACACACATGCTACGCACACACGTTAGGAAAGAGTCCACTGACCGCTGCCCACCACGCCCACGTGGACACACACATGCTACACACACACTTCAGGAAAGTCCACTGACCGCTGCCCACCACGCCCACGTGGACACACACATGCTACGCACACACGTTAGGAAAGAGTCCACTGACCGCTGCCCACCACGCCCACGTGGACACACACATGCTACACACACACTTCAGGAAAGTCCACTGACCGCTGCCCACCACGCCCACGTGGACACACACATGCTACGCACACACATCAGGAAAGAGTCCACTGACCGCTGCCCACCATGCCCACGTGGACACACACATGCTACGCACACACGTTAGGAAAGAGTCCACTGACCGCTGCCCACCACGCCCACGTGGACACACACATGCTACGCACACACTTCAGGAAAGTCCACTGACCGCTGCCCACCACGCCCACGTGGACACACACATGCTACGCACACACTTCAGGAAAGTCCACAGACGCCTGCCCACCACGCCCACGTGGACACACACATGCTACGCACACACTTTAGGAAAGAGTCCACTGACCGCTGCCCACCACGCCCACGTGTACACACACATGTTACACACGCACTTCAGGAAAGTCCACTGACCGCTGCCCACCACGCCCATGTGTACACACACATGCTACGCACACACGTTAGGAAAGAGTCCACTGACCGCTGCCCACCACGCCCATGTGGACACACACATGCTACACACACGCTTCAGGAAAGTCCACTGACCGCTGCCCACCACGCCCACGTGGACACACACATGCTACGCACGCACTTCAGGAAAGTCCACTGACCGCTGCCCACCACGCCCACGTGGACACACACATGCTACGCACACACTTCAGGAAAGTCCACTGACCGCTGCCCACCACACCCACGTGGACACACACATGCTACGCACGCACTTCAGGAAAGAGTCCACTGACCGCTGCCCACCACGCCCACGTGGACACACACATGCTACACACACACATCAGGAAAGTCCACTGACCGCTGCCCACCACACCCACGTGTACACACACATGCTACACACACACATCAGGAAAGAGTCCACTGACCGCTGCCCACCACACCCACGTGTACACACACATGCTACACACACACATCAGGAAAGTCCACTGACCGCTGCCCACCACGCCCACGTGTACACACACATGTTACACACACACTTTAGGAAAGTCCACTGACCACTGCCCACCATACCCACGTGGACACACACATGCTACGCACGCACTTCAGGAAAGTCCACTGACCGCTGCCCACCACGCCCATGTGTACACACACATGTTACACACACACTTTAGGAAAGTCCACTGACCACTGCCCACCACACCCACGTGGACACACACATGCTACACACACACTTCAGGAAAGTCCACTGACCGCTGCCCACCACGCCCACGTGGACACACACATGCTACGCACACACTTTAGGAAAGAGTCCACTGACCGCTGCCCACCACACCCACGTGGACACACACATGCTACGCACACACTTCAGGAAAGTCCACTGACCGCTGCCCACCACACCCACATGGACACACACATGCTACGCACGCACTTCAGGAAAGAGTCCACTGACCGCTGCCCACCACGCCCACATGTGTCTGCAATTTCCAATCAGATACATTCGTACGAATGCAAACTAAGCCCACGTATGAAACCACACAGAATCCATAGTGGCGCCGCCGGGGACCCCCTCACGTCTCTGCTGGCTTTTATTTCTTGGTAAGAATTTTCTTGGTATTGTGATGCTCGTCACAGCTGCCCCCAAGGGACAGTGTGTCCCAGAGGGAGGGAAGCAGGGCCGCCTCTGCTGCTGACTCCCACCTCCCTCCCTGACTGAGGGTAAGGGGGGGCTCTAGGGAAGGGAGCCCTGTGCAGGGACCCTCCTACTGCAGGGCAGGAGTCCCCAACTCTGCCTGGAATCCATCCCTGACCCCGGGCCCCATGCAGAACAATCCCAGCTGTCCTCAGAGCCTGTGGGCACTGAGTAGAATAAACCACTGCTGGTAAACCACAGACACTGCCCTGTCTGTGTCTGCTTATCATCTGTCTTTATGAACATGTGTGCATGCACATTATACACATATGTACATACATTGGCATACATGCACACACGTCCGTGTACACACGGGCATGGAAACAGCGTATGCGGTGCTCGTTGGTACATATGTTGAACTGAGCATGGAGTAAGCACTGCTTTCCTTCTCCCAACTGGACAGTTTCAGCCTGTTTTCCAATTTCTTGTTTAGATGAACAATTGGCTTTGGAGCAGATAATTAATGGATGTAATTTTATATCTCATTCTGTCAAAGTATATGATGCTTGCTTGTTTCCTCTGGCAGAATGAGGGCTTGTCCTCGGGGCTTTGAACATGATAGGAAGGAGCTCTGCCATGCGGGCCACAAAATATCTGGTTATTTCTAAGAAAGTCCGGCTTTCTGCCACGTCAACCTGGACTGCCGCCCTCCTTTTGCACTTGGGGCACAGCCAGGACAGCAGGCATACAGCCCCTCGCACGCATGACACTTCATTGGTTGATGTGAGACATCATGGTTTATTTTTGCCTGCACTGACCCTGGCAGTCTCCACCCCCTGACGGGCCGGGCTCACGCATGAGTGGCCTTCTGGGGGGGGATTGCATTTCTGTTGGGAGCTGTATGGGTGATTTCCATGGAGAAACCAGCACAAGTGGGAGGAGGTGGGTGCCTTCCTGGTCTAGGAGAGAATCTCTCCCGTCTCCAGTCTCTCCCAGATGAGGTGAGCTGCAGGCTGGCCTCTCCACCTCCTCCGCCTCAACTTCCCTTCCAGGAGCCGACTCCGGGCTGGAGCCACCTCCACGGCCCAGCCCCACCTGACAACATGAGCGCCCCCCGTCCCGGCTTCCCAGCACACTTTCACAAAGGGGAGCGCCGCCCAGCATGGCTGAGGATCTGCAGAGCCCGCCCAGCACGCGCAGAGCACGGCCCTGGGCCCACAGCCCAGCTGCCCTGCAGGCTTGCAGGAAAAAAATAGGACTGAGAGTCACTAAGGGCTCCTGTGGTCATCCCGTGAGCAGCTTTCCCTCTTGTTGTAACATGGCAGAAACCAGGACTTGCGCCTATGCATGCCCGCATGCACACAGTCCAGCTGCTGTGCTCAGCTGGCCTCAAGACTAAGCTTCTGCTCCATAATCGAGGGGCTGGCAGGGACTCCCAGATGATTCTGGCTGCCTTCAGACCTTCCCTCCTGTAAGGGCCCAGCGTCCGTGATTCTCAGCACCCTCGTAGTCTCTGTGCACTGACCCTTGTGTGGGGTTTCCGTGTTGTGCCTTTGCTTACTCCTCCTTATTACAGAACTGTGTGCCCAGGACGAGTGCTATGTGTCCAGAAAGGGGTAGACGGTTCACCTGCAGCACACCTCCTGAGCTTCCAAGCAGAGGGCCTCTGGCCAGCAGTGAGCGGGGGCAGCCTGAGCTCGCCTCCCTCCACACGCCGAGGACCCCGGGAGGCCCGCTCTGGGGGACACAGGTTAGACCTCTGTGCCGAGAGCAGTGTCCCACGGTAGATCACACCCTGGCTGGGCAAGCAGGGCCGGCGGGCCCTCACACCAGGAAGCACCTCACGTGCCCTCCACCGTGCCACTGTCACGCATTCGGCCAATGCTGCCCTTCAAAACGCTCTCGGTAAGAGTCCACAGAAAATGGCTGCAGTTGCACTTGCTTTGCCTTCCCCTATGGTCAGTCGCAGCCCAAACCTAATGGCACACTCAGAGGACACAATTAAAAGCGCCTTAGCATTCAGACACAGTAACAAACATAGACGTCCTCACTTTACAGAAGAAGAGCGCTTACAGTGGAAGCGCTGCCTGCATGGACCGCAGCTGCTGTGGTCTCTGTCCTGTGAGAGGCAAACTCCAGCCCCGGTGTAGAAGGCTCGTCAAGCCCAGTGGAGGCCCGAGGCTCGCACCCAGGGGGCGGCCATCCTTACCAAGCCAGGGAAATGGGTTCAAGGAGAACACAGGGTCCAGAGCAGGCCCTGTTCCCAGCTGGTGCCCAGCTCCTGCAGCATTCATTCTAGAGCTACGGCCTGCTGGAAAGGCGCTGTGACAAATATCACTTCCCAGAGGAGACAGAGCAGCACCGCCAGCCACTAGGGCATTCTAGAGCTACAGCCTGCTGGAAAGGCGCTGTGACAAGTCCCCTTTCCAGAGGAGACAGAGCAGCACCGCCAGCCACCAGGGCATTCTCCCGGGTAACATTTCACTGTGGCTCTTTCTGGCTTCTGCATGGCTCAGAGGTTACAGTAGCACCTGCTGGTAGAAGGTTGAGATTTCAGCCCCATTTGCAGCATGGAAGTCAGGGCTAGAGTGCTGGCTTTACTTTTTTAAAAACAATATTTTTTATTGTAATTAATAGAAGGATTGTGTTATATTCGCCGATAGCTGGCTTTACTCTTAAGGGAGCTCTCTGGGAGAGCTTCATCTTTTCCATAGTGGAAATGCAGCTGCTTTCTGGGGATCTCCAAATTCCCTTAAAATATGAGGCTTGGTCAGCTCTGCCCAGAAAGACTGTGGGCACAGAATGTGGGGTCAGAGGGCCAGGGTCCCGAGGGTGGAGGCAGAAGTACCCAAATCACATCTGGCATAGGGAGACAGCGATAGTGAAATCATCTCTCTTTTTGTTCTTCTCATTTATGTGTTCCACAGACTCTCTTGGCACTTTCCTGGCAACTTTAGATGTGATTGAGGATGCCACCCATGTGATGAGAGCTGTTTTCCTTCCTCAGGACAGCTTAAATCCCTAGAAAAGCCAAAGCATGTCCCCACTGGAGAATTCCTGTAGGATGACTCTGCCTGGGGTTCAGATAAGCCTCTTCCTGGCTTCACACCTGAGTGAGGCCAGGTGGCCAGGCAAGCTGAGCAGGGGGGAGTCCTGTGTGCCCAAGTTCCGGGACAGCAGCCTAGGACTGCTTTCCGCACTAAAGAACAAGCATCTCCTAGGACTCTTTCCTCCACAAGAAAATTGTCAATGCGTTAAGCGCTGGGCTGATGTCACACTAATTCCATTCTTTTTCTCTTTTGATCCATAATCCATTCCAAGAATGAAGTTTTAAGACAAAGTCTGCGTGTTCCTTCTGGTCTCCACACATTAAAAAAAATGAAACAAAAAACCTGTTTGATCTCCTTCAAAAGACTACTTGCAATTAGAGGCTGAACACTCACAGCTCTGACTTGTACAAGACTGAAGCCAAGTTAAACATCAACTAGGTCCCAGCCCCTTGAAAATAAATGCTGCTGGCCTCTCCCGGGCCTGTGGGCTGCTGCTCCTGACCCAGGTCACAACAGGGCTGGAGACGCCAAGTGCAGCTGACCCACACCTCACCATTGTGATGGGGGGGTCCCCCGTCCACCCACACCCGGGTGGGGGGGGGGTCTGGGCCCCTCCGGCACCTCCTCTCTAGTAATCAGCAGAGGTAACAGGAGCCCGGGCAGCGGCCCTGGACTTCCTGATTCTTGGAGTCCCCACAGTTGAGCTGAGCTGAGAGGACCGCATAGCAGCTCACGGCCACTTTTTTTTTTTTAAAACAGGGCAGATCTGAATGTCTACTGCAAAATAAATTTCTCAGATTAAGAGATGACTCAACACCTATAGCATTTTTCTTTTTAAAAACCTGCAGCACAGCAAAAAAGAAGAAAAAATCCCCAACCCACCTTTTCCTTTGACTCTATGAAATTGCACACTCAAGTGGGCATCGCAGAAGTAATTATGGGAATCTCCTCCATGAGCAGGCCCGGGAGGGGCCGGGAGCAGAGGCCCGGCAGAGAGCAGCGCCCCAGGGCCCCCTCTCCCGCTCTTCTCACACCAGAAGATCTGGAGGAGCCTTTTTGTGCTGGTCCCCGGCGCGAACTCGGGGCCTGGCGCCTTCCCGGGCGTGCGCTCTGCCTCGGGAGCCATGGTGAGAGTGGGACAAGTCACCCGGCAAGAAATCCCCAACCGGCAGTGACTAGTCCGGCCCACGCGAGCGCGTGGTGGGGCCTGGCTGGGACACAGACCCCAGGTCCCCCAGCCAAGCACCGGGTACCCCATGGCCCCTGGCACCCGGCCGCGCCGCCCTTCCCCGCGCCCCGCCCGGCCCGCTCCCTACCAGCTGCTCCTGCAGGGCGGCCAGCGTCGCCTCCAGCCGCAGCTCCTGGCCGCGGGCGCCGCGGGGGTCGGAGGCCCCGGGCGGGGGCTGCGAGGCCAGGGCGCCCCGCACGCGCGCCTGGTGCGCGGCGCGCAGACCCTGCAGCTCGTGCAGCCCGGCCAGCGCCGCGCGCAGCCGCGCGCCCACCCTGCGCCGATCCCAGCCCGCCGGGCCCGCGGGGCCGCCCGGCGCCCACATCCCGAGGCCGCTGCGCCCGAGCCTGCCGCGCCGCCCGCCGCCAGGCGCCCTCCGCCCGCCGCCTCTCCCCGCCCCCGGCCCGCAGGTTGCCGGCAGGGTGGGACCTATCGCCGGCCGCGCCAGGGGTGCTGGCACCGCCCCGAGGTCAAGGCGGCCGCCAGGGCCCGCCGGGCCGCCCGCGCTCTCTCCCTAGCCGGGTGAGCCCCTCCCGGCCCTGCGCCCCCTCCAGAGCCCTGCGCCCCTCCCGGCCCTGCGCCCCCTCCAGAGCCCCGCGCCCCTCCCTGCCCTGCGCCCCCTCCAGAGCCACGAGCTTCCCTCCACCCCGGGCCCTGCGCCCCCTCCAGAGCCCTGCGCCCCTCCCGGCCCTGCGCCCCCTCCAGAGCCCCGCGCCCCTCCCGGCCCTGCGCCCCCTCCAGAGCCCCGCGCCTCTCCCGGCCCTGCGTCCCCTCCAGAGCCCTGCGTCCCCTCCAGAGCCCTGCGCCCCCTCCAGAGCCCTGCGCTCCCCCCCCCAGCCCCACATCCCTGTCCAGAGCCCTCACCCCCCTCGCGGCCCCTCCTCGAGGGCCCTGCACCCCCAAAGCTGCCCCCCCACTGTGCCCCCTGTACCTCCCCCCACCACCCTGCAGCCCTGCCCCCCTGCCCGGGCCTGAGACGCCTCCTCCCAGCTGGGCCCTGGATAGGAGGCGCTGGTGATGGAGGAGCCAGAGCAGATGAGGAGAAACTGAGGGAGAACCTGGCACAGGTGGTAGTAAGCTTTAATTAAAAACAATCGCCCTGTGAGAGCCGTGTTCTGGCGGCCAGCCAGGGTGGAGGTATCCGCTCGGGGAACCCATGTTTAATTTGTGAGGGGTGGGCCCGGCTGGGGTGTGAAACCCAGGGAAGGCTGACGCTTTGCCATGTGAGCTTCTGGCTGGTGTTTCCTTGTTTTTGTTTTGGGGCATAAGGGTGTCACTGGCTTCTCTGTCCCAGCTGGCTTCTCACTGGAACCCCCTGATGTCCACCTCCTGAGCGGCCGGGATTCACGTCCAGAGCAGTGACCTCCTCCTACAAAAGAAGCCCTGCCCTCTTCAGCTGTCACCCCAAGGCCTCCATGGCCCCTACCTCCCCCCACGTCCCTCCTCTACCTCCCCCTCCTCCTTTACTTCCCCCTCCCCCTCCTCCCCCTCCCCCTCCCCCTCCTCCTCCTCCTCCACCTCCCCCTCCTCCTCTACCTCCCCCTCCTCCTCTACCTCCCCCTCCTCCTCTACTTCCCCCTCCTCCTCTACTTCCCCCTCCCCCCTCCTCCACCTTCTCCTCCTCCTCTACCTCCCCTCTCCTCCTCTACCTCCCCTTCCTCCTCTACCTCCCCATCTCTCCTCTACCTCTTGTGGACGTCCCATTAGGTGGAGGTACACAAGAGGAATGCTTCACGGCAGGGTCTTTGGGTGCACTGGGTATGGCAGCAGAACCTCGCCCCCCTGCTAGACGTGAGTTCCTTCGCTCACAGTTGGTGTATGCGGGGTTGTGGCCGTGCAGTTGTCTCCCTCGGGAAAGCAGGGTTCATTTAGTTTGAGCATCTGCACAGGTGGAGCTGCGCTAACGTCCCTAAGAGTGGCCAGCAGCTTTCCATCCATTCTTCCACCTGATGGGAGCTGGCTCTGCGGTGTGCCACGGACTCTGCATGTGGGCCTTTTCTGTCCACGCACAAAGCAGTGCTTTCCCACTGAACCCCTGCCAGGTTGTTGACTGCTAGTCGATCTAGAAAGTGGATCCCTGGTGTCTTCACTCTGGCGCACTGGTGTATATGTCCTGGTGTCCTCACTCTGGCACCGGCCAGTGCCCGTGGCTCTGTTGTCTAGCGTGGCTCTGTAGTAAGTTTTAGGTGCCCCCAGCTTGTCCTTTCACAGCTTTGTGTCTGCGGCATTCCTGTGTGAATTTGGCGTGGGCTGGTCAGTTTCTGCAGAGAACACCACTGGACTTGGAGGAGGCCTGCATGGAATCTACACACTGTGTGGATTTCGGTGGCTCAGTCCTGAACTCCTGTTAAACCTGTTTCGGAGTGTTTCCTCCCGTGTGACGGGTGTTTCGCGGTCTAGATGGTCATTGCTGGTGTCTCAACCACACCGTGGAGTTTTCCCTGTTAATCCCTAAATGTGGCTGCGCTGCCCAGCTTCAGTACTTGTGGGATTGACGTTCGCTTTCCACGCCCTCCCAGAAGCATCGAGTAGTGTTTGTCGTGATGTCTGAGCACCATGCCCCAGCAGTCCACATCTGACCGACTTTCTCTCCCGAAGGGTCTGCAATCTCCTTTGTTATTTCTTGGACATTTTCCTGCCTTTAATCCATTTATCATTCCTCCTGACTGCAAAACTCTTGTTTATTATGATGTGGCTTTCTTAAATAAGTGAATTTTATTGACCATGGAAAGCCAATCGCAAGCTACCAGAACACACCTCTGGATGCTAGGCAGTGTTCCACCTCTGAACTGCCTCCCCAAATCCAGAACCTCCCCCTCCAAGCAGGCCCTGCTTCCTCCTCACCAGCGCAGCTGGGGAAGCAGGCTGGTGTTTTTGTAGCTGGCTGCCCCCGTGTGGCGGGTCCCAACCCTGCGAGCCCAGTCTCTCCCTCTGCCGGAGCTGTGTGTGTGCTACCGCTCTGGAGGAAAAGCCCTGAAGGTGCGGGCCTCCATCGGGCCCCTCCAGGCTCCTTGCCTTTCTCATCTTGCTTCCTTCTGAATCCGGGCAGGGCCCCGTTTCCTGTCCTGGACACCCACGGGCTCCGTGTGCCGTTGTGGCAGGAGGGCTCATGGTGCCAGGGTCCTCAGCCACTGTCCTCTCTGCTGTGCACATTTTGGTGAGCACTGCTGAGTGATGGGATTAGAGGCGGGTGTTTTTCTCACTGACATGTTTTAGACATTTGTGGCCACAAACCTGGTGCGTGGTACCTGCTTGAGAATACCTCTGAGCAGCCATCTCAAGGGTTTTGTGAGCGCAGTGCATCTTCCTCTGCCACCCTTCCATGACTCACCCTGCCCTCCCTGCCCATGCTTCAGTAACATGTGTTGAACAAATGTGTGGGGTTGTGCTCATCAGCTAAGAGAAATACTTAAAAATGATGTCTTGGTCTTCTTGAATCATGTCCTAAGTTCTGTAGCTTTTGATATTATTGAAGTGTCTTTATTACAAGAAGGGATAATGTGGAATAAATGGCTCCGTTCTCCACTCCTGAGGCAAACTGTTGTGTGATTTGTCCCCACGGTGCATGCACTGCACACATTATTGTACAGCTTCACCACCATTTGTCATTAATAAGCCACCTTCCAACATGTGGACGCACTGTAGTAATCCCGGAGACCAGCCTTCCATTGTTTCCTTTTGTTCCTACTGTTGCGATAGAACAGAAACCATCCACACACATATGGTGTGGCAGCCATGGCAAAGGCATAATTATAGAGTTGCTGTAGGCGGGTGGAGATTATGCAATTCGATTCTGCTGAAATTCCTCCACCGGCACAGCGCCCTCCCTTCCTCCAGTGGGGGCCTGCCGCCTGGCTCCCCACCCTCCCTGCCCCAGCTCTGCCCCGTTGCTTCCTGGGCACTCTGTCCGAGCACACAGTAGCGGGAGGAGGCGAGCCCCGTGGGGCCCTCTAGGTGATCCCAGCCACCTGGCCAGGAAGGCCAGCAGGCTGCCTCCAGCCAGTGCCACAGGGGAGGGACGGGGCCAGCAGAAGTGGGCCACATGGATCAAGATGCATTTTTCTCTTAAATTGCTATGTTGAATTGAAAACGCATTCAGTTTTTTCATCATCTTTAAGCGGTCATACCAAGTGAGTGCCACCTAGACAGCCCAGGCTGGGTGGAGCCGGGCTCTGGCTCTGCGGTGGAGCCCCCACCAGCCCCTGGGGCGAGCGCTGAGCCCATGAGGGGGGCCTGGCTGGTGGAAGGAATTGCCGCAGGCCACTCTTGGCCTGCTTTTGAAGAACCTGAGGGTGGTCACCTGTCCTACGTGATATGGTGCATCCCTGTGTTTACCAGCATGCACCAGTGGGTGTCACGTGTGGCAGCGCGAGCCACTGTGGGGCTTCAGGCCACGGTCCTGCTACCAGAGGGCCAGAGAAGGGCCTCAGGCCCACGCCCTGCCATCACCACCGAGACCTGTGCCCAGGTCAGCAGGGAGGAGCTGCCATCCTCACCACACCATGGGATTCCTGCAAACAGGCAGTGAAGACACTGCACGACTGAAATTTCCATTGTGCATTGTGCCTGAAGCCACTGTGGCCCTCATAAAATGGTGGCACCCCTCCAGACTCAGTTGTGTGGACTCGATTTGCCTTGACTTGATTTACAAAGTTGTCATGAACTTTTACAGTACTAAAGCCACATGTCCAAGAGGGGGAAAAAAAGGCAAGGCACCCCCCAAAAAACCAAGACACACGTGCCTCGTTGATTGCAAGCACAAATCCTCATCTCCATTACTTCCTCTCTGCCCTCAGCACCTGGCAGGTTCAGTGCTGTGGGCGTTGACTCTGAGCTTCTTCCCTGGGGGTGGCAGGCAGGAGAGTTACCGGCTTCCATGCCTCTGAGGTGGCCAGTGAGGCTGGTGTTGTCTTCCCACGGGATGTGGAGAAGAGGCACAGTGGGAAATTAATTGGTGTGTGTCTGTGTGTATGTGCATGTATGCCAGCATCATGTGTTACTGGCCTCCGCAGGTATGCCTGCATGTGGTGACCTGTACATCCACATGCGTGGGTTTGAACACATGTATGTGGTGTGTGCATGTGTGCCTGTGTGCACATGTCTGTCCTGCTGAAAAATGGAACACAGGTGGTTGTAGTGCACGGCCCTGTGTTTCCAGTAGAAGGGCTGCACTTGTGCTCTGGGACTGGAGGTGAAGACTGATGAATGCTCATGTCTCTGTCACGCTGGTTCATTATTGCCGCAGGGCGGGCCCCCTGACAGACCACCCTGTTCAGGTGTCAGGTCTGTGGACAGAGCCCCCCCACCACACCCCCCCGCCCCGGGCAGAGCTCACAGCTCTTTGCTCGCTTCTTCAGGAACTATGTGAGCAGTGCCAGCGTCAGCTGGCAGCCTATGGGCGCACACTCAGGGTCGGAAGTTGTGCTGTTGCTTTTTCTGAGCTACTCTACTGTTCACATGTTGGTTTGTGATACCTGTGTGGTTCCTTTCCTTGTTCCAGTAGTGAAACTCCCACACGGGTCCAGTAGTGAAACCCACCCACAGGTCCAAGAGTGAAGCTCACACACACGGGTCCAGTAGTGAAACTCCCACACACAGGTCCAGTAGTGAAACTCACAGACACACACGGATCCAGTAGTGAAACTCACACACACAGGTCCAGTAGTGAAACTCACACACACAGGTCCAGTAGTGAAACTCACACACACATGGGTCCAGTAGTGAAACTCACACACACGGATCCAGTAGTGAAACTCACAGACACATGGGTCCAGTAGTGAAACTCACACACACGGATCCAGTAGTGAAACTCACACACACATGGGTCCAGTAGTGAAACTCACACACACAGGTCCAGTAGTGAAACTCACACACACAGATCCAGTAGTGAAACTCACACACACAGGTCCAGTAGTGAAACTCACACACACAGATCCAGTAGTGAAACTCACACACACATGGGTCTAGTAGTGAAACTCCCACACACAGATCCAGTAGTGAAACTCCCACACACAGGTCCAGTAGTGAAACTCACACACACAGATGCAGTAGTGAAACTCACACACACATGGGTCCAGTAGTGAAACTCACACACACGGATCCAGTAGTGAAACTCACACACACATGGGTCCAGTAGTGAAACTCACACACACAGGTCCAGTAGTGAAACTCACACACACAGATCCAGTAGTGAAACTCCCACACACAGATCCAGTAGTGAAACTCACACACACAGATCCAGTAGTGAAACTCACACGCACATGGGTCCAGTAGAGAAACTCCCACACACAGATCCAGTAGTGAAAGTCCCACACACAGGTCCAGTAGTGAAAGTCCCACACACAGATCCAGTAGGGAAACACACACACAGGTCCAGTAGTGAAACTCACAGACACACAGATCCAGTAGTGAAACTCACACACACAGATCCAGTAGTGAAACTCCCACACACAGGTCCAGTAGTGAAACTCCCACACACAGATCCAGTAGTGAAACTCACACACACAGGTCCAGTAGTGAAACTCACACACACAGATCCAGTAGTGAAACTCACACACACAGGTCCAGTAGTGAAACTCACACACACACGGGTCCAGTAGTGAAACTCACACACACGGATCCAGTAGTGAAACTCACAGACACATGGGTCCAGTAGTGAAACTCACACACACAGGTCCAGTAGTGAAACTCACACACACATGGGTCCAGTAGTGAAACTCACACACACAGGTCCAGTAGTGAAACTCACACACACAGATCCAGTAGTGAAACTCACACACACAGATCCAGTAGTGAAACTCACACACACATGGGTCCAGTAGTGAAACTCCCACACACAGATCCAGTAGTGAAACTCCCACACACAGGTCCAGTAGTGAAACTCACACACACAGATCCAGTAGTGAAACTCACACACACATGGGTCCAGTAGTGAAACTCACACACACGGATCCAGTAGTGAAACTCACACACACATGGGTCCAGTAGTGAAACTCACACACACAGGTCCAGTAGTGAAACTCACACACACAGATCCAGTAGTGAAACTCCCACACACAGATCCAGTGGTGAAACTCACACACACAGATCCAGTAGTGAAACTCACACACACATGGGTCCAGTAGTGAAACTCCCACACACAGATCCAGTAGTGAAACTCCCACACACAGGTCCAGTAGTGAAACTCACACACAGATCCAGTAGTGAAACTCACACACACAGGTCCAGTAGTGAAACTCACAGACACACAGATCCAGTAGTGAAACTCACACACACAGATCCAGTAGTGAAACTCACACACACAGGTCCAGTAGTGAAACTCACACACACAGATCCAGTAGTGAAACTGACACACACAGATCCAGTAGTGAAACTCACACACACACAGGTCCAGTAGTGAAACTCACACACACAGGTCCAGTAGTGAAACTCACACACACAGGTCCAGTAGTGAAACTCACACACACAGATCCAGTAGTGAAACTCACACACACGGGTCCAGTAGTGAAACTCACACACACGGGTCCAGTAGTGAAACTCACACACACATGGGTCCAGTAGTGAAACTCACACACACAGGTCCAGTAGTGAAACTCACACACACAGATCCAGTAGTGAAACTCACACACACAGGTCCAGTAGTGAAACTCACACACACGGATCCAGTAGTGAAACTCCCACACACATGGGTCCAGTAGTGAAACTCACACACACATGGGTCCAGTAGTGAAACTCACACACACAGGTCCAGTAGTGAAACTCACACACACAGATCCAGTAGTGAAACTCACACACACAGATCCAGTAGTGAAACTCACAGACACACACGGGTCCAGTAGTGAAACTCACAGACACAGATCCAGTAGTGAAACTCACACACACAGGTCCAGTAGTGAAACTCACACACACAGATCCAGTAGTGAAACTCCCACACACAGGTCCAGTAGTGAAACTCACACACACATGGGTCCAGTAGTGAAACTCACACACACATGGGTCCAGTAGTGAAACTCACACACACAGATCCAGTAGTGAAACTCACACACACGGGTCCAGTAGTGAAACTCACACACACGGGTCCAGTAGTGAAACTCACACACACAGATCCAGTAGTGAAACTCACACACACAGATCCAGTAGTGAAACTCACAGACACACACGGGTCCAGTAGTGAAACACACACAGATCCAGTAGTGAAACTCACACACACAGATCCAGTAGTGAAACTCCCACACACAGGTCCAGTAGTGAAACTCCCACACACAGGTCCAGTAGTGAAACTCACACACACATGGGTCCAGTAGTGAAACTCCCACACACAGATCCAGTAGTGAAACTCCCACACACAGGTCCAGTAGTGAAACTCACACACAGATCCAGTAGTGAAACTCACACACAGGTCCAGTAGTGAAACTCACAGACACACAGATCCAGTAGTGAAACTCACACACACAGATCCAGTAGTGAAACTCACACACACAGGTCCAGTAGTGAAACTCACACACACAGGTCCAGTAGTGAAACTCACACACACAGATCCAGTAGTGAAACTGACACACACACAGGTCCAGTAGTGAAACTCACACACACAGGTCCAGTAGTGAAACTCACACACACAGGTCCAGTAGTGAAACTCACACACACAGATCCAGTAGTGAAACTCACACACACGGGTCCAGTAGTGAAACTCACACACACGGGTCCAGTAGTGAAACTCACACACACGGGTCCAGTAGTGAAACTCACACACACATGGGTCCAGTAGTGAAACTCACACACACGGGTCCAGTAGTGAAACTCACACACACGGGTCCAGTAGTGAAACTCACACACACATGGGTCCAGTAGTGAAACTCACACACACATGGGTCCAGTAGTGAAACTCACACACACAGGTCCAGTAGTGAAACTCACACACACAGATCCAGTAGTGAAACTCACAGACACACACGGGTCCAGTAGTGAAACTCACAGACACAGATCCAGTAGTGAAACTCACACACACAGGTCCAGTAGTGAAACTCACACACACAGATCCAGTAGTGAAACTCCCACACACAGGTCCAGTAGTAAAACTCACACACACAGGTCCAGTAGTGAAACTCACACACACATGGGTCCAGTAGTGAAACTCACACACACAGATCCAGTAGTGAAACTCACACACACGGGTCCAGTAGTGAAACTCACACACACAGGTCCAGTAGTGAAACTCACACACACAGATCCAGTAGTGAAACTCACACACACAGATCCAGTAGTGAAACTCACAGACACACACGGGTCCAGTAGTGAAACACACACACAGATCCAGTAGTGAAACTCACACACACAGATCCAGTAGTGAAACTCACACACACAGGTCCAGTAGTGAAACTCCCACACACAGGTCCAGTAGTGAAACTCACACACACATGGGTCCAGTAGTGAAACTCACACACACAGGTCCAGTAGTGAAACTCACACACACATGGGTCCAGTAGTGAAACTCACACACACAGATCCAGTAGTGAAACTCACACACACGGGTCCAGTAGTGAAACTCCCACACACAGGTCCAGTAGTGAAACTCACACACACAGATCCAGTAGTGAAACTCACACACACAGATCCAGTAGTGAAACTCACACACACATGGGTCCAGTAGTGAAACTCTCACACACAGATCCAGTAGTGAAACTCACACACACAGGTCCAGTAGTGAAACTCACACACACATGGGTCCAGTAGTGAAACTCACACACACGGGTCCAGTAGTGAAACTCACATACACAGATCCAGTAGTGAAACTCACACACACGGGTCCAGTAGTGAAACTCACACACACGGGTCCAGGAGTGAAGCTCACACACACGGGTCCAGGAGTGAAACTCACACACACGGGTCCAGTAGGGAAACTCACACACACGGGTCCAGGAGTGAAACACACACACGGGTCCAGTAGTGAAACTCACACACACGGGTCCAGGAGTGAAGCGCACACACACATGGGTCCAGTAGTGAAACTCACACACACAGATCCAGTAGTGAAACTCACACACACAGATCCAGTAGTGAAACTCACACACACAGGTCCAGTAGTGAAACTCACACACACGGGTCCAGGAGTGAAGCTCACACACACGGGTCCAGGAGTGAAACTCACACACACGGGTCCAGTAGTGAAACTCACACACACAGGTCCAGTAGTGAAACTCACACACACGGGTCCAGGAGTGAAACTCAAAGACACAGGTCCAGTAGTGAAACTCACACACTCACAGGTCCAGTAGTGAAACTCACACACACAGGTCCAGTAGTGAAACTCACACACACAGATCCAGTAGTGAAACTCACACACACGGGTCCAGTAGTGAAACTCACACACACAGATCCAGTAGTGAAACTCACATACACAGATCCAGTAGTGAAACTCACACACACGGGTCCAGTAGTGAAACTCACACACACGGGTCCAGTAGTGAAACACACACACACGGGTCCAGTAGTGAAACTCACACACACAGATCCAGTAGTGAAACTCACACACACATGGGTCCAGTAGTGAAACTCACACACACGGGTCCAGTAGTGAAACTCACACACACGGGTCCAGGAGTGAAACTCACACACACGGGTCCAGGAGTGAAACTCACACACACGGGTCCAGTAGTGAAACTCACACACACGGGTCCGGGAGTGAAACTCACACACACGGGTCCAGTAGTGAAACTCACACACACAGATCCAGTAGTGAAACTCACACACACGGGTCCAGTAGTGAAACTCACACACACGGGTCCAGGAGTGAAACTCACACACACGGGTCCAGTAGTGAAACTCCCACACACAGATCCAGTAGTGAAACTCACACACACGGGTCCAGTAGTGAAACACACACACACGGGTCCAGGAGTGAAACTCACACACACGGGTCCAGTAGTGAAACTCACACACACGGGTCCGGGAGTGAAACTCACACACACGGGTCCAGTAGTGAAACTCCCACACACAGATCCAGTAGTGAAACTCACACACACGGGTCCAGTAGTCAAACTCACACACACGGGTCCAGGAGTGAAACACACACACACAGGTCCAGTAGTGAAACTCCCACACACAGATCCAGTAGTGAAACTCACACACACAGGTCCAGTAGTGAAACACACACACACGGGTCCAGGAGTGAAACACACATGGGTCCAGTAGTGAAACTCACACACACAGGTCCAGGAGTGAAACTCACACACACATGGGTCCAGTAGTGAAACTCACACACACAGATCCAGTAGTGAAACTCACACACACAGGTCCAGTAGTGAAACTCCCACACACAGATCCAGTAGTGAAACTCACACACACAGGTCCAGTAGTGAAACACACACACACGGGTCCAGGAGTGAAACACACACACGGGTCCAGTAGTGAAACTCACACACACGGGTCCAGCAGTGAAGCGCGCACACACACGGGTCCAGTAGTGAAACTCACACACACAGGTCCAGTAGTGAAACACACACACGGGTCCAGGAGTGAAGCGCACACACACGGGTCCAGTAGTGAAACTCCCACACACAGATCCAGTAGTGAAACTCACACACACGGGTCCAGTAGTGAAACTCCCACACAGATCCAGTAGTGAAACTCACACACACAGATCCAGTAGTGAAACTCACACACACAGGTCCAGTAGTGAAACTCACACACGGGTCCAGGAGTGAAACTCACACACACGGGTCCAGTAGTGAAACTCACACACACGGGTCCGGGAGTGAAACTCACACACACGGGTACAGGAGTGAAACACACACACAGATCCAGTAGTGAAACTCACACACACGGGTCCAGTAGTGAAACTCACACACACAGGTCCAGTAGTGAAAGACACACACACAGGTCCAGTAGTGAAACTCACACACACAGATCCAGTAGTGAAACTCACACACACAGATCCAGTAGTGAAACTCACACACACACGTCCAGTAGTGAAACTCACACACGGGTCCAGGAGTGAAACTCACACACACGGGTCCAGTAGTGAAACTCACACACACGGGTCCGGGAGTGAAACTCACACACACGGGTCCAGTAGTGAAACTCCCACACACAGATCCAGTAGTGAAACTCACACACACATGGGTCCAGTAGTGAAACTCACACACACGGGTCCAGGAGTGAAACACACACACAGATCCAGTAGTGAAACTCACACACACGGGTCCAGTAGTGAAACTCACACACACGGGTCCGGGAGTGAAACTCACACACACGGGTACAGGAGTGAAACACACACACAGATCCAGTAGTGAAACTCACACACGGGTCCAGTAGTGAAACTCACACACACAGATCCAGTAGTGAAACTCCCACACACAGATCCAGTAGTGAAACTCACACACACAGGTCCAGTAGTGAAACACACACACACGGGTCCAGGAGTGAAACACACACACGGGTCCAGTAGTGAAACTCACACACACGGGTCCAGCAGTGAAGCGCACACACACACGGGTCCAGTAGTGAAACTCACACACACAGGTCCAGTAGTGAAACACACACACGGGTCCAGGAGTGAAGCGCACACACACGGGT
Source organism: Megascapheus bottae (assembly GCA_024803745.1). NCBI lineage: Eukaryota > Metazoa > Chordata > Mammalia > Rodentia > Geomyidae > Megascapheus > Megascapheus bottae. Next base: position 1,346,507 of record JANJXV010000004.1, on the reverse strand, counting down.
CCAGTAGTGAAACTCCCACTCACAGATCCAGTAGTGAAACTCACACACACGGGTCCAGTAGTGAAACTCCCACACACAGATCCAGTAGTGAAACTCACACACACAGATCCAGTAGTGAAACTCACACACACAGGTCCAGTAGTGAAACTCACACACGGGTCCAGGAGTGAAACTCACACACACGGGTCCAGTAGTGAAACTCACACACACGGGTCCGGGAGTGAAACTCACACACACGGGTCCAGGAGTGAAACACACACACAGATCCAGTAGTGAAACTCACACACACGGGTCCAGTAGTGAAACTCACACACACAGGTCCAGTAGTGAAACACACACACACAGGTCCAGTAGTGAAACTCACACACACAGATCCAGTAGTGAAACTCACACACACAGATCCAGTAGTGAAACTCACACACACACGTCCAGTAGTGAAACTCACACACGGGTCCAGGAGTGAAACTCACACACACGGGTCCAGTAGTGAAACTCACACACACGGGTCCGGGAGTGAAACTCACACACACGGGTCCAGTAGTGAAACTCCCACACACAGATCCAGTAGGGAAACTCACACACACGGGTCCAGTAGTGAAACTCACACACACGGGTCCAGGAGTGAAACACACACACAGATCCAGTAGTGAAACTCACACACACGGGTCCAGTAGTGAAACTCACACACACAGATCCAGTAGTGAAACTCACACACACAGGTCCAGTAGTGAAACTCACACACACATGGGTCCAGTAGTGAAACTCCCACACACAGATCCAGTAGTGAAACTCACACACACGGGTCCAGGAGTGAAACACACACACGGGTCCAGTAGTGAAACTCACACACACGGGTCCAGTAGTGAAACTCACACACACGGGTCCAGGAGTGAAACTCACACACACGGGTCCAGTAGTGAAACTCCCACACACAGATCCAGTAGTGAAACTCACACACACGGGTCCAGGAGTGAAACTCACACACACGGGTCCAGTAGTGAAACTCACACACACGGGTCCAGTAGTGAAACACACACACACGGGTCCAGGAGTGAAACACACACACGGGTCCAGTAGTGAAACTCACACACACGGGTCCAGTAGTGAAACTCACACACACAGGTCCAGTAGTGAAACTCCCACACACAGATCCAGTAGTGAAACTCACACACACAGGTCCAGTAGTGAAACACACACACACGGGTCCAGGAGTGAAACACACACACGGGTCCAGTAGTGAAACTCACACACACGGGTCCAGCAGTGAAGCGCACACACACACGGGTCCAGTAGTGAAACTCACACACACAGGTCCAGTAGTGAAACACACACACGGGTCCAGGAGTGAAGCGCACACACACGGGTCCAGTAGTGAAACTCCCACACACAGATCCAGTAGTGAAACTCACACACACGGGTCCAGTAGTGAAACTCACACACACGGGTCCAGGAGTGAAACTCACACACACAGGTCCAGGAGTGAAACTCCCACACACAGATCCAGTAGTGAAACTCACACACACAGGTCCAGTAGTGAAACTCACACACGGGTCCAGGAGTGAAACTCACACACACGGGTCCAGTAGTGAAACTCACACACACGGGTCCGGGAGTGAAACTCACACACACGGGTCCAGTAGTGAAACTCACACACACGGGTCCAGTAGTGAAACTCCCACACACAGATCCAGTAGTGAAACTCACACACACGGGTCCAGTAGTGAAACTCACACACACGGGTCCAGGAGTGAAACTCACACACACAGATCCAGTAGTGAAACTCACACACACGGGTCCAGTAGTGAAACTCCCACACACAGATCCAGTAGTGAAACTCCCACACACAGGTCCAGTAGTGAAACTCACACACACATGGGTCCAGTAGTGAAACTCCCACACACAGGTCCATTAGTGAAACTCACACACACAGGTCCAGTAGTGAAACTCACACACGGGTCCAGGAGTGAAACTCACACACACGGGTCCAGGAGTGAAACACACACACGGGTCCAGTAGTGAAACTCACACACACAGGTCCAGTAGTGAAACACACACACACGGGTCCAGGAGTGAAACCCACACACGGGTCCAGTAGTGAAACTCACACACACGGGTCCAGTAGTGAAACTCACACACACGGGTCCAGGAGTGAAACTCACACACACAGATCCAGTAGTGAAACTCACACACACGGGTCCAGTAGTGAAACTCACTCACACAGATCCAGTAGTGAAACTCACACACACAGGTCCAGTAGTGAAACTCACACACACAGATCCAGTAGTGAAACTCACACACACAGATCCAGTAGTGAAACTCACAGACACATGGGTCCAGTAGTGAAACTCACACACACGGGTCCAGGAGTGAAACTCACACACACAGATCCAGTAGTGAAACACACACACAGATCCAGTAGTGAAACTCACACACACAGATCCAGTAGTGAAACTCACACACACAGGTCCAGTAGTGAAACACACACACAGATCCAGTAGTGAAACTCACACACACGGGTCCAGGAGTGAAACTCACACACACGGGTCCAGAAGTGAAACTCACACACGGGTCCAGGAGTGAAACTCACACACACGGGTCCAGTAGTGAAACTCACACACACAGATCCAGTAGTGAAACTCACACACACAGATCCAGTAGTGAAACTCACACACACGGGTCCAGTAGTGAAACTCACACACACAGATCCAGTAGTGAAACTCACACACACGGGTCCAGTAGTGAAACCCACACACACGGGTCCAGGATTGAAACTCACACACACGGGTCCAGGAGTGAAGCTCACACACGGGTTCAGCACGGGGCGAAGGCCACACATTCTTGGAGTCTGATTGCAAGTTAGAGAGAACTGAATATTCACCTTCAATGGAGGCTCTCACGGTTTGAAGAAGCTCGGCTGTGGGTCCAGAGAACAAGAGGGGAGTCCTGGTTTCAGCCTCCCTTTGCATCCACCAGGGACAGGCAGAGGAAAGCCATGGTATCTGCCTGGCCTGGAGAGGCCGTCATCCCATAGCACTCCACCTAGGGAGAAAAGATGATTTCCACCCCAGCTGTGTGTGGGGCCACATGCGCTCGCCCGGGGCTCAGCTGAAAGGGGGGGTATGGACTGTGTCAAGCAGTCCACAGAAAGCTGGTCTGTATCGATTGGTTTGATGGTTCTGTATTAGTGAGTTGCTTGGTGTACTGATCGGTTTGAAGGTCAGTGAGAGTTAGCACGTTGGTTTGTGGGCTCCTCCCGTGGGCTCCCTCCCATGGGTCTCCCCGCAGGCTCCCTCCTGTGGCTCCTCCCGTGGGTTTCCCCCGTGGGCTTCCTCCCGTGACTCCCTTCTGTGGCTCCTCCCATGGGTTCCCCCTGTGGGCTCCCTCCCATGACTCCTTCCCATGACTCCCTCCTGTGGCTCCCTCCTGTGGCTCCTCCCGTGGGTTCCCCCTGTGGGCTCCCTCCCGTGACTCCCTCCTGTGGCTCCCTCCTGTGGATTCCCCCCGTGGGCTCTCCCCTCTGTGCACCCTCCTGGGGTCTTCCCCCCCATGGGTCCCCTCCCTTGGGCTCCCTTCTGTGGGGTCCTCCTGCAGCCCAGCCCCACCACATGGCTCAGGGGACACATGCAGTGCTTTCATGTCTCCTTTGCCCTTGGCAGATCTCTCCAGCCCCGTGGCTCAGCCGGGTCTCAGGAAAGGGGCTCTCGCCCTCTGCTGGAACTGTTCAGGATTCCACACCACTGTAGCATGGTTTCTGCTTCCATTCCTGACATGGGTTTTATTCCTCCCGACTCTGCCTGTGTTTGGGAAGGGCAGAGGCAAACACCCACATCAGATGCTCAGGTCCACTGCAAAGCGGCCTGGAGCATCCTGGCCTCTGGGCACCCCGGAGCAGCCCGTGCTCTGAGGAGGGTTCTCCATGCCACAGCGCATGTCGCGCTGCCAGCTGGCAGTCTCAGGTCTGCTCAGCCCCTCAGGGCGGCGTTTCAGACAGATTGTGCGTCTGTCTCACCAGAGCGCCTGAACACATCGGCTCCAGCCAGGCTCTAGGTGACTGCAGGACAAGGGAAACAGAGATTTGCTTTTTTCTCTTTGGTAAAACTGAACAAGTTGTTTGGCATCATTTCATTTGCCAAAACTACAAGTGCATGCAAGTCATTCTGTCTCCCTCTCCATGTTTCCATCCACGGGGTAGAACCTGTAGAAGGCAGCGTTTACCTCTGACCTGAGCACAGGGTCCAGGTGTCTTCGTGCTGTGTGGGGCTGTCCCTGTCCATCTCCAGAGGCCTCCAGCTCCGGAGCAGAGCTCTGCCCGGAGGCCTTCAGCTCCCTCTGCTCTGGCAGCAAACTCAGGTGGAAGTAGAGGAGAAGCTGGGCTGGAGGGGAGAGCCTGGGGGCGTCAGGAGCAGGAGCTGCACCCACTCAGGACAGGAGGCCGGGGAGCTTGCATGGTGGAGTGGGGTCTGATGCTCAGGAAGAACCTTCTGAGCAGCGGAGGATGCACAGCCCACCGGGGCCTGCCGAGGAGCTCCGGGCAGCGGTGGAGGCCCTTGCCGGGTGCTGGTAGGATGGGTCTGCTCGGGGCCTTTAGCAGACTTTATCCTCGTCCCTCAGCCGTGCTGGGGTGAGAAATGTGGGTTGCCTGGGGAGGCAGGATGGAATAAGGTGTTTTAGACATGCTCTTCCGTACACCGTAAGGTATATGGGTACCAACGCTGCCCGAGCATTCCTTCAGGAATACCCCTGGGCCCGTGAAGCAGGGGAGGAGAGGGCGGTTCTCTCCCTGCTCCCCACAGGCGGCCGTGTGCGGGATCCACTCTGCGCTGGGCCGCCATGTCTCCGTACCTCTGGCACTGGTACTAGCCTGGGCTGTGAGGACCCCAGGATCACTACCTGCTCCTGCAGGACCCAGAAATGCCAGCTCAGGTCACAGGACCACAGAGGAAACGGCATTTTCTCTTCGTAGCAAGTTTTCTCTGTGTCTTGAAGGGTGACTCAGAATCCCTTCTGGGTATGTGGACAAGTGCCTGGGAACCAGAACACGGGTGGCGCCGGGGCGAGGAGGGAGCCTGGGTGTGGACGTGTGAGGCTGAGCAGGAAAGGTGTGGAGGCGATTGACGTGCTGAGTGATGTGGATGCACTTTATTCAGTAAGTACAGGATGCGCTGCAGTGTGAGGGGGCTGACGGGAGCCTTGGCTCAGGAGGCTCTGGGCTCTGCCTCGGAAGAGCAGGGCGCCTCTGGGCAAAACTCGGGGCTCCAGACACCAGAGCGTCAGGACAGCAGATGGCTTCCTCCCTAGCAGGCTGGACCGCGGCTCCGGCCCTGGGTGCCAGAGGGGGACCAAAACTCACACGAGACGGCCTTGTGTGCCTGGAGGACAGTCTCAGCTTTCCAACTACAATCCAGGTCTTTCTCTGCTCACTCCTGAGTTCTAGATCTCTTGCAACGCCTCCAGCCGGTTCTAGATCTTAAGTCTTCCTTCTGGCTCGAGGTCTGTCTTCCCGTTACTGCCTAGGTCCCCGCCTCTCAGGCACTCCCCCAGGCTCTCAACCCTTCTTTAGGTTTTTACGCAGGTTCTAGATCTTTCTTTGGGTCAGCCTCTGGGTTCTAGGTCATTCTCACTAGGTTTTAGATCTTTTCCAGGTTATATCCAGGTTCTAGATTTTTTTCTTCATGTCTCCATCTGGGTTCTAGATCTTTCTTTGGATCTCTATCCTGGTTTATCTTTTTCATCTGTCTCATATGTTGTTTGATGCTGGACTTTGGTTACTAACTTTAGCAGCATCTTTTATTTTTAGATAATTGCTCTGGTTTCTTAAAAAAAAAAATCTACCTTATCAGTCACGGCAGTTTCCTCCCCTCCCCTCCCCTCCCCGCCCCTCCCTTCCCCTTCCCTGCCTTTCCCTTCACTTTCCTCTCCAGCTCAGTATAATCTTTCTTTAAGCGTGTTCTCAAGTGCTTAGGGGGGATCTTGAGTCTGGAGCTGCGGGTGCCACCCTGGACTCTACACTCAGCCCTGTTCTTGTATAGGCTCTGGGGCTCCTGGTTGTGACCCTATGTGACTCTGAGCCCTCCCACGGGGCGCTGTCCTTGCAGACACTCTGGCCACCTAGCGTGGTTCCTGAGAGCTGAGCCCTTGTGATTCTCTCCTGTTCAGCTGAGAGCCAAGACCATAGCTGGAGAAGTGACTCTTTCTCCTGTCGAGTTACAGCCTCAGGAGGAGGAGGCTGCACACAGCAGGGTAACAGAACTGCCCTGACATGTCCTCTCCTGCTCTACCTGTGATGTCTTGTCACTTTCATACCCACATAGATATATATCCAAGATGCCTCTTAATTTAAAAATATATACTACTACTCACAAGAGGACACATGCTACCAATCCCATTATTGTAGGGTTCCTGGTGAAGCCAGATACCTAGAGACATAATGTAGGTGCAGGGCACTGGGGTTGTGGGAAGGAGGAAGGAGCTGGTGTGAGGGGGAGGGAGCTGGTCTGAAGGGGAGCATGTCTTCAGCCCTGAGGGTCTCTTCAGTGGACAGGTCTTCTTCAGTGGACAGGTCTTTTTCAGTGGACAGGTCTTCTTCAGTATGCAGGTCTTCAGTGGACAGGTCCTCTTCAGTGGACAGGTCTTCTTCAGTGGACAGGTCTTCTTCAGTGCACAGGTCCTCTTCAGTGCACAGGTCCTCTTCAGTGGGCAGGTCTTCTTCAGTGGACAGGTCTTCTTCAGTGGGCAGGTCTTCTTCAGTGGACAGGTCCTCTTCAGTGGACAGGTCCTCTTCAGTGGACAGGTCTTCTTCAGTGGACAGGTCTTCTTCAGTGGACAGGTCCTCTTCAGTGGACAGGTCCTCTTCAGTGCACAGGTCTTCTTCAGTGGACAGGTCTTCTTCAGTGGACAGGTCTTCTTCAGTGCACAGGTCCTCTTCAGTGGACAGGTCTTCTTCAGTGGACAGGTCTTCTTCAGTGGACAGGTCCTCTTCAGTGGACAGGTCCTCTTCAGTGGACAGGTCTTCTTCAGTGGACAGGTCTTCTTCAGTGGACAGGTCTTCTTCAGTGCACAGGTCCTCTTCAGTGGACAGGTCTTCTTCAGTGCACAGGTCCTCTTCAGTGCACAGGTCCTCTTCAGTGGACAGGTCCTCTTCAGTGGACAGGTCCTCTTCAGTGGACAGGTCTTCTTCAGTGGACAGGTCCTCTTCAGTGGACAGGTCCTCTTCAGTGGACAGGTCTTCTTCAGTGCACAGGTCCTCTTCAGTGCACAGGTCCTCTTCAGTGGACAGGTCCTCTTCAGTGGACAGGTCCTCTTCAGTGGACAGGTCCTCTTCAGTGCACAGGTCTTCTTCAGTGGACAGGTCTTCTTCAGTGGGCAGGTCCTCTTCAGTGGACAGGTCCTCTTCAGTGGACAGGTCCTCTTCAGTGGACAGGTCTTCTTCAGTGCACAGGTCTTCTTCAGTGCACAGGTCTTCTTCAGTGGACAGGTCTTCTTCAGTGGGCAGGTCTTCTTCAGTGGGCAGGTCTTCTTCAGTGGACAGGTCTTCTTCAGTGCACAGGTCTTCTTCAGTGCACAGGTCCTCTTCAGTGGACAGGTCTTCTTCAGTGGACAGGTCTTCTTCAGTGGACAGGTCCTCTTCAGTGGACAGGTCTTCTTCAGTGGACAGGTCCTCTTCAGTGGACAGGTCCTCTTCAGTGGACAGGTCTTCTTCAGTGGGCAGGTCTTCTTCAGTGGACGGGTCTTCTTCAGTGCACAGGTCCTCTTCAGTGGACAGGTCTTCTTCAGTGGACAGGTCTTCTTCAGTGGACAGGTCCTCTTCAGTGGACAGGTCTTCTTCAGTGGGCGGGTCTTCTTCAGTGCACAGGTCCTCTTCAGTGGACAGGTCTTCTTCAGTGGACAGGTCTTCTTCAGTGGACAGGTCTTCTTCAGTGCACAGGTCTTCTTCAGTGCACAGGTCTTCTTCAGTGCACAGGTCCTCTTCAGTGGACAGGTCTTCTTCAGTGGACAGGTCTTCTTCAGTGGACAGGTCTTCTTCAGTGGACAGGTCTTCTTCAGTGCACAGGTCTTCTTCAGTGCACAGGTCCTCTTCAGTGGACGGGTCTTCTTCAGTGGGCGGGTCTTCTTCAGTGGACGGGTCTTCTTCAGTGCACGGGTCCTCTTCAGTGGACAGGTCTTCTTCAGTGGACAGGTCTTCTTCAGTGCACAGGTCCTCTTCAGTGGACAGGTCTTCTTCAGTGCACAGGTCTTCTTCAGTGGACAGGTCTTCTTCAGTGGATAGGTCCTATTCAGTGGACAGGTCTTCTTCAGTGGACAGGTCCTCTTCAGTGGACAGGTCTTCTTCAGTGTACAGGTCTTCTTCAGTGTACAGGTCTTCTTCAGTGGACAGGTCCTATTCAGTGGACAGGTCCTCTTCAGTGGACAGGTCTTCTTCAGTGGACAGGTCTTCTTCAGTGGACAGGTCCTCTTCAGTGGACAGGTCTTCTTCAGTGGACAGGTCCTCTTCAGTGGACAGGTCTTCTTCAGTGGACAGGTCTTCTTCAGTGGACAGGTCCTCATCAGTGCACAGGTCCTCTTCAGTGGACAGGTCTTCTTCAGTGGACAGGTCTTCTTCAGTGGACAGGTCTTCTTCAGTGGACAGGTCTTCTTCAGTGAACAGGTCCTATTCAGTGGACAGGTCTTCTTCAGTGAACAGGTCTTCTTCAGTGGACAGGTCCTCTTCAGTGGACAGGTCCTCTTCAGTGGACAGGTCTTCTTCAGTGTACAGGTCCTCTTCTGTGGACAGGTCCTCTTCAGTGCACAGGTCATCTTCAGTGGACAGGTCTTCTTCAGTGCACAGGTCTTCTTCAGTGGACGGGTCTTCTTCAGTGGACGGGTCTTCTTCAGTGGACGGGTCTTCTTCAGTGGACAGGTCCTCTTCAGTGGACAGGTCCTCTGCAGTGGGCAGGTCTTCTGCAGTGGACAGGTCCTCTTCAGCGGGCATTCTTTGGATGAGTGCCTTGGCAGCAGGGTGGTATTGGCACAGCAGTGTGTTTTCATGAATGATTTTATCTGAGTCTTTGCAAAGCCCTGTGAGGAATGACATTTCCGGTGCCTCTTTGGCAGTGATGTAGACTGGGGAAAATTCGTTCTTGCCTGAGGCTGTGCTGGCCACTGAGCCGGCTGCCCACCTTCACTGCCTATGCAGCCCTGGCCAGCCTGATCTCCTTGGTTTGTTCGAATTTGTTACTGCTGGTGAGAACTCTGGTGAAGAGTTGGAAGTGCAAGGCTCATCTTTGTAGGACAGCATGCAATGTTTTTACCAGAGTCCAATGTAACAAGTAGATTTAAAAGTAAATTCTGCTGTGTGTGTGTGTGTGTGTGTGTGTGTGGAGCCCTGGAGCTGGAACTCTGTGCCCCAGCACTGACTCTGCTCTTTTCCTTCGAGGCTAGTGCTCTACCACTTGAGCCACAGCACCACTTCCGGCGAACTCTACTTAGTTTTAATCACAGCAGCAGGCCCCGCAGGTCCCCCCATCTCAGCACCGCAGGGAGACTTCAGAGACATGGTGTGTGGTGTGCCAAATACATGCAGACATGTTGGTAAAACAGATTAGGAAAACTGAAGTTACCTGCTGCGATGGTTGCATTTGGACCATTGCCGTTTTCTCTCCTGTTTCAGTTGTGCATATGTAAATGTGCACGCTTGAGTCAAAACTGCCTAACAAGGAGTATTCGGGAAGTCTCACTGTACTGCCTTCCTTCTACTCAGAGGAGACATAAACACAGACCTGGCCTCCTTCCTGTTTGGTTATAGAACCTTGGTGACTGTTTCAGCCATATCACATGTGCACACACCCCTCTTTCCTGCCAAGGCTGAGGGGTTCAATGTGGCAGGATGCAGGGATGGAGGGCGGGCGGAGTGGACGGAAGAGGCCGGAGCTGGCAGAACTTGGTCCTCATGGAGTCTGACACCCCCTGGTGGCATGGAGCCCAGCTATTCTTGCTGCTAGGAACACCCATCTCCCCTTGTCCCATGAACTGCGTCAGCAGCCAGATTAGCCTCCCGCCATGTCTGCGGAGGCCAGACCTCCCCCGTCCTGGGGACAGACTCAGTCTCAGTCTCACCATTCTGCTCATGCACGCTCAGGCTTGGTGGCTGTGGCTGAGCTGGGCAAGGTGTCGGCTCCCAGCAGATCCAGTCCCACAGGAACGCGGTGTCAACAAGGCACCCTGGAGGCTGACATCCAGCCAGGGGGCCGTGCCTGGCTGCTGCTCAGCTCTGAGACCTGCATAGGAATGCACCCACAAGAGCACAGTGTCCCCAGAATCACTCAAGAAAATAGCGTGCACTTCCAACCCGAGGAATCACTCTGCCAATCCAGAGCGCTTAGCACCATAGTCTCTGCCTCTAAACAGCTGGATTGGCTTAGGCTCAGTGTGACTATGTTTCTACCAATGTGTGGATATTTACACAGGGAGGGAGGGGATGGAGCGGCGGGGGAGGGTGAGGAGGGTAGAGAAAGGAGACTAGAGACAGAATTGCTAAATGGGCCTTTGTTCCCCTGCCCATTCACAATGCCTTAGTGCTCAAGGCCCACTGTTTGTAAGTGTTCTTCTAAATGTGCATGCTGTCAGAGACACTCTGAGACCCTTCCCTGCCCTTCCCCAGGGAGGCACACAGAGCCCGCGTCACCTACCAGACCACTGGCCAGACGGCAGCCCACACTGGGAATGAGAGACCACACGCTTGGAACACTGTCTTTATGTGTGGAATAAACATAGCGTTTGTTTGTCTAATATAATTTTGGCAGGTGCAACTGGTCTTGGTTTAATATATTAGATAGCGTTGAAGATGGTCTGCCTTCCCCTGAGAAAAATACCAGTTGGGAGGAGAAGGGTGGGCATGGCTGAGGGCAGTCACCAGCCGTGCTGGCTGGCACCCAGGCTGCAGTCTGGGCTCCTCTGTCTAGCCTGGCGAGTCACATGGTCACTGTGCCATCGAGGATGAGGTGACACATCACTATTCCCGTCCACACAGAATACATTTCTTCCAGTAGCGCCATGGTGGCATCTAGGACACAGCACTGACCACAGAGAAGTCAGGAAGGAGAAAATAAAGATCTTGGCAACGATGTTAGAACAATGTCTCCATGGTTCCCTGGGGTAGAATGGCATAGAACGATGTCTCCATGGCTCCCCCAGGTAGAATGGTCTAGAATGATGTCTCCATGGCTCCCCCAGGTAGAATGGTCTAGAACGATGTCCCCATGGCTCCCCCAGGTAGAATGGTGTAGAACGATGTCCCCATGGCTCCCCCAGGTAGAATGGTCTAGAACGATGTCCCCATGGCTCCCCCAGGTAGAATGGTCTAGAACGATGTCCCCATGGCTCCCCCAGGTAGAATGGTCTAGAACGATGTCCCCATGGCTCCCCCAGGTAGAATGGTCTAGAACGATGTCCCCATGGCTCCCCCAGGTAGAATGGTCTAGAACGATGTCCCCATGGCTCCCCCAGGTAGAATGGTGTAGAACGATGTCTCCATGGCTCCCCCAGGTAGAATGGTGTAGAACGATGTCTCCATGGCTCCCCCAGGTAGAATGGTCTAGAACGATGTCCTCATGGCTCCCTGGGGTGGAACGGTCTAGAATGTCTCCATGGCTCTCCCAGGTAGAGGGGTTCTGGTAACTTTCTCCTTTCTGTGCTCCACATGGATTATTTTGGTAGAACAACAGCATGCCTCCTGTGTTGTACGGGGAAGACAGGGAATCTGTTCGATGTGTGAGGTGTGTTACAGCTCTGCTCTGGGACACTGCAAGAGTGTGGTGTCCTCCAGACTGGCCTGGAGTGCGGGCCACAGGCAGCTGTTTGCCGGCTTCCGGTTGGCATCACAGGTCTCGTTCCCCTGCAGCTCTGAGTCAGCCCAGCCTGTCGAGATGGTCAGCCCATCCTCCACAGCAGAGCCAAGGCTCGGGACTGGCTCTGTCTCTAGCGGTTCTGCTCCTGGCCGGCCTGAGGATTAGTACACACTTTGAAACACCTGGGTGACAGTGTGCCTCCGTTCATCTGATTGTGACAAGCCTGGCTGTCAGGCTGTAAAGGATCCTTGGCTGTTTGAAATGCCCCGCCATGGTGGAGAGCAGTTGAGAAACTAAAAATTGTAACCCCCGTTTTGTAGTCACTAGTTCTGCTTCTGTGACCGCTTCACTGGCTTATCGCTGAGACCCTCTGCTGTGCTGTGACCCTTCACCCACTTCTGCCCTAATGCTAGGAGAAAGCCCAGTGCAGATCAATTCCCAGAATTCTCTACAATACCAGAACGGCCCCTCCTGGAGTCTGGTCATCACCAGACACAAACCCTGAAGTTTCACACGCGTCCTCTTGAGCCACCCTAGTGGTGTCACCCAGCCAGTTCAAAGTACGTCAACCTCCAGCTTCACCAACAATGCGTTTCTGATCCTTTCCTGCTTGGTAGGGTGCCAATCACACTGAGAGTTGATTTATGATTCTCCCGCGGTGTGTGGTGATTTGTTACAAGGTTCTATGATATGTGCTCAGCCCTTGCCTCCCCTGCAAAATGTATAAAAGGTGCTGTGCCCCTGGGCTCTGGCCTCTCAGTGTCACCGGTTGCGGTTGTGCACGTGGGAGACCCAAGCTCGAGCTTGCAATAAAGACTCCGTAGCTTTTCCATTGGTGATGGTCTCTGCTGGTCTTTTGGGACAGGGCTTCCTGAACGCGAGCTTAACACAGTGGGCTTGTCTCACTCTCTGGTCTCCAGCTAGAGATCCACCACCAGCCCCAAGCCAGGAGCTCTGCTGATTCCTGCAGCAGCAGAAATGCCCTCCGGTACTCGCTATGGGCTTCAGGGCCTGTTTCTCACCTACCACAGGATAGATGGCGCCCGCTTCCCCTGGGCCTCCTTGTGTGATGCCCCACATCTCTAAACTCTCACCTCCCGCCACAAGCAGACGATGGCTGTGAGGCTGGGGCCTTCAGCAAGGGAAAGCCTTTCCGCGCCCTCCCAGCTCTGTGCCTCACAGGCAGCCACGCGGAGCGGGCGAGGGTCCCACTGGAACTGCTTCTGCTGAGGCGGCATTTGTAATCAAAGTCCGTCCTCACTCAAGGCAGCGTGGTATTTGCATCCTGAAAATGGTTTGCCGACTCGCTGGCTCCTTGTGCATCAGAGCTGCACTGCTGTCGTTTTATGAGGTTCTGGCAAATCCGAGGCTGAGCCAGCAGAGCGCTGGGGATGGATGCTTTGTGGCAGGGATCTTGGTCCTGGGACAAGGAGTGGCAACTGGTGCTTACTGGGGACCCCCTGTCCTGATTTCTTCCACAGAAACCGCATGTCTACCTCGTGGCTCCAGAGTCGACTGCCAAGGAGAACGGGCAAAGCAGGACTGAAGGGTTCTGGATCCTGTGTACCGCAGACTTGTCTCTGGCGGGGGCACCTTTCCTGGGGGCGGCTCGCCCCCCCCTGGCGCCTCCTGGGCCTGGCTGACCTGACGCTGGGGCAGGGGAGGAGATCTGAGGACAGAAGGCACCCGTTGGGAGGAAGCAGAGGCACGCTTCGCTTCTCCCATTGACACAGGGCCTGGAGCAAAGCCCACCAGAGCCGGCGGCTGCTCCTGGGGCCCCTGGGTGGCTTCTGTGAGGCCCTCCCTGTCTTCTTTCCTCTCCCCGCTGTGGACCCTCTGGGGCTCTGGGGCTGAAGCCAAGGACTCAGGAGGAGAGAGGCTCCACGGGGAGGGGCACGAGGGGGGGCGCCTCGGCTGCGTGACTCTCGCTCTCAGAACCTCCCACAGGGTTGCAGCCACGTGGAGCTAAACGGTCACGGCTGGGACATAACCTCGCCCTGGGTGGTTCGCCACGGTGGGGCCATGCCCTCGCCAGCCTGCGGCGAGCCTGTCCCGTGGACACGTGCTTCTGTGGCCTCTAGCCAGTTCCACCCTCCCTGCCCACTCCCAGCCATTTTGGGACAGTGTTATCTGCTTGGCTCTTCCCCCCAGTGAAGTGGAGAGATGTCGTCTCTCCTCCCTGCGCGTGCCCCTCGCAGCCTGGGCTGCTGAGAGGAATGGACTCTGCTCAGCGGAAGCCTTTGGGTTCTCAGGGGCTTTCAGGGCCGGCCGCGCCTCCATCTTCCTGCTGCTGGCTGACTGTACCCTGTTCTAGATGTGGGGAAGGCCTCGCTGGGCGGGAGGCCGGCCGGAGCTGCAGCCTTGCCCCTGGGTTTGTGGGCGCCCAGGGAGCTGGTCTGAAGGTGTCCCTGCCCACACTCCACGCCGTGGCTGTTGCTTTCTGCTCACCAGGATTGTGGTAAGCCCCCCTCACCACGGCTCACAGAAGCCTGGCGTGCAGTGGGCACGTTTCTGCCGTGGCTATATGAATCTCCATGACCAGGAAGCAAGGTGCTGTGCGGCAACCTCGCAGTCTCTTGCGGATCCCATGACATCCTGCGCCCTGGAGCGGTGCAGGGCCGTGTGCCTGCTGTGCTCTCAGCTTGGGGATGTCTGTAGCCCACAGGTGCCCTCGCTGCCGTCTCAACCCGGGAGGCCAGGCGCGGTGGCACAGGTGTATAAGCCCTGTGCCCCAGCAGGTGGAGGCAGGCGGATTGTGAGCTGCAAAGTTAGTGAGTGAGCTGGTATCTCAAATACAAAGACGGCATTTTACATGGAGCAGACAAGGAGGAGGCTGGGCGCGGCTGGGGCTCTGGGGACCTGCCGACAGAGCCTGGGAGGCACGAGGGCGTGGCTGAGCTCTTGCCTGGCATTCTTCAGGCCCTGGGTTCAATTCCCCAGATGTTTGTCTGGAATCCTTCACCCGCTGCTAGCTAGGTGTTCACATGGCAGAACTTGCCTGCAGCACCGCAGTCTGACACCAGAGGGCAGGCTTGGCTCGTGCTGGACAAGGCCCTGTCCCACGCGGCCTCCCCTCACTTGACTCAGCCGGTGTGGGTGTGGGCCACGTGGGTCTCTTTGTTAGAACTGTACAGCTGTCTCCACCGCACATGTGAATACTCCCACATCTGCACACACAACACGTGCACATGTCATATATGTCTGTACACACAGGTACACGTGTGGATGCGTGCATATTTAGGCATGTCTGACATGTGGGAAGGCTCTCAAGCCTCCCCTGGCCGTAAGCCTGACTCTTTGCTAGGGTCTGCCTTGTGTCTCTGGGAAGACATGTCCGGGTCCCTGTGCCAGGCCCCGGGGACGGATCTGCAAAGCTGTCATCAGGTAAAGATGGCATACTTGCACACAGCCCCTCCCTCCACGTTGCACATGCACGTACGCTCATACATGTGCACTCATGAGGAGGATGAAGAGCAGAGCGTGGCCTGTGGCCACGTCGCAGTGGGCTGTAGCAGGCTGTCAGAGGCTGGCTGGGATGGCTGCAGTGCCTGGTCCAGAGGCAGGTGGGAGATGAGCCACCCCCCGACCCTGCCACCCAGAGGCTTCACTCGCAGGGCTACTCTGGTGTCCTCGCCCCTGAGGTGAGCCTTTTCTGGATCCCCCGCCCCTCAGCCTGGCCCCATGCCTGGCACATTCTACATGGTCATGTGTCTCTCCCCCTCCCCCTTCCCCTCCCCCTCTTCAAGGGGGCTCTGAGACTGACACAGGAGCTGGATATTCATGTCCTCTCCAGTGGCCCTCACTTAATCACCATGGCTCCCGGGGGGCCAGGCTGCTTTGATGTGGTGTTTGCAGCCTCAGAGGCCGAGACTGCTGATCTGAGAGCCAAGGGGCATCTAGGACTCCAGGCTGGACCAGTTCCTAACAGGCTTTATTGCTTCCCAGGTGTCTGTGGCCAGGATCAACTGGGCAGGGGAGGCCGTTATTGATAAGGAAATTTAATACCGGGCAAGTGCCAGGTGTCATTCCCCAATCCGCGCTCGATGAGGCTGGGATCTGAGCTGAGCTGAATAAAAAGGAAGATTGTAAAGGGCAAAGCCAACAAACCAACACCTGCCTCCCAGCAGTTACAGGACACCTGTGTTGACTTACTCGGCAGGAATCCCTTCTCCTCGGGGCGCCCGTGTTTACCCAGCACACTTGTGTCTGCAGGAGGCTGATGGCGTCAAAGAGGACCTTGCTACCTCTCTGTTCCTTCCGTTTAGGGATGTGGGCAATAGTCACTCTTTCAGGAAATCAGAGTTAGCATCTGACATGGCTGCTAGGGCGAGAGTGGCGGGGAGCTCAAGTCCCTGGACTGGGGTCCAGTGGCGGGGGGCTCAAGTCCCTGGACTGGGGTCCAGTGGCGGGGGGCTCAAGTCCCTGGTCTGGGGTCCAGTGGCGGGGGGCTCAAGTCCCTGGACTGGGGTCCAGTGGCGGGGGGCTCAAGTCCCTGGACTGGGGTCCAGTGGCGGGGGGCTCAAGTCCCTGGTCTGGGGTCCAGTGGCGGGGGGCTCAAGTCCCTGGTCTGGGGTCCAGTGGCGGGGGGCTCAAGTCCCTGGTCTGGGGTCCAGTGGCGGGGGGCTCAAGTCCCTGGTCTGGGGTCCAGTGGCGGGGGGCTCAAGTCCCTGGTCTGGGGTCCAGTGGCGGGGGGCTCAAGTCCCTGGTCTGGGGTCCAGTGGCGGGGGGCTCAAGTCCCTGGACTGGGATCCAATGGCAGGGGGCCTCAAGGTGGACACCACAGGGGAGCCTCTCATTTTCCATGCAGTGTCCCACCATGCTGTTGATGGGAGGTGGAAGGCCTGGGTTGGGCTCTTAGTTGAGTCCAGACCCACATCCTGCCATGCTTCAGCCCAAGGATCTAGACCGGATGTGGGGCTGGGACCTGCCCAGTGCTTCAGACAGCGGTCATCAGAGGTGACTGGAGGACAGCGGTCATCAGAGGTGGCTGGTGGACAGTAGTCATCAGAGGTGGCTGGAGGACAGCGGTCATCAGAGGTGACTGGTGGACAGTGGTCATCAGAGGTGGCTGGCTGGTGGACAGCAGTCATCAGAGGTGGCTGGTGGACAGTGGTCATCAGAGGTGACTGGTGGACAGTGGTCATCAGAGGTGGCTGGTGGACAGTAGTCATCAGAGGTGGCTGGAGGACAGCGGTCATCAGAGGTGACTGGTGGACAGTGGTCATCAGAGGTGGATGGCTGGTGGACAGCAGTCATCAGAGGTGGCTGGAGGACAGTGGTCATCAGAGGTGGCTGGCTGGTAGACAGCAGTCATCAGAGGTGGCTGGTGGACAGTGGTCATCAGAGGTGGCTGGTGGACAGCGATCATCAGAGGTGACTGGAGGACAGCAGTCATCAGAGGTGGCTGGTGGACAGTGGTCATCAGAGGTGACTGGCTGGTGGACAGTGGTCATCAGAGGTGGCTGGAGGACAGCGGTCATCAGAGGTGGCTGGTGGACAGTGGTCATCAGAGGTGACTGGCTGGTAGACAGTGGTCATCAGAGGTGGCTGGTGGACAGTGGTCATCAGAGGTGGCTGGAAGATGGCAGTCATCAGAGGTGGCTGGTGGACAGTGGTCATCAGAGGTGACTGGCTGGTGGACAGTGGTCATCAGAGGTGGCTGGAGGACAGTGGTCATCAGAGGTGACTGGTGGACAGCGATCATCAGAGGTGGCTGGAGAACAGTGGTCATCAGAGGTGGCTGGAGGACATTGGTCATCAGAGGTGGCTGGAGGACAGCAATCATCAGAGGTGGCTGGTGGACAGTAGTCATCAGAGGTGGCTGGAGGACAGCGGTCATCAGAGGTGGCTGGCTGGAGGACAGCGGTCATCAGAGGTGGCTGGAGGACTGCGGTCATCAGAGGTGGCTGGAGGACAGTGGTCATCAGAGGTGGCTGGTGGACAGCGGTCATCAGAGGTGGCTGGAGGACAGTGGTCATCAGAGGTGACTGGAGGACAGCGGTCATCAGAGGTGGCTGGAGGACAGCGGTCATCAGAGGTGGCTGGTGGACAGTGGTCATCAGAGGTGACTGGAGGACAGTGGTCATCAGAGGTGGCTGGAGGACAGCGGTCATCAGAGGTGACTGGAGGACAGCGGTCATCAGAGGTGGCTGGCTGGAGGACAGCGGTCATCAGAGGTGGCTGGCTGGAGGACAACGGTCATCAGAGGTGGCTGGAGGACAGCCATTAGATGTGGCTGGCTGGAGGACAGTGGTCATCAGAGGTGGCTGGAGGACAGCGGTCATCAGAGGTGGCTGGCTGGAGGACAGTAGTCATCAGAGGTGGCTGGCTGGAGGACAGTGGTCATCAGAGGTGGCTGGAGGACAGCGGTCATCAGAGGTGGCTGGCTGGAGGACAGTGGTCATCAGAGGTGGCTGGCTGGAGGACAGCGGTTATCAGAGGTGGCTGGAGGACAGCGGTCATCAGAGGTGGCTGACTGGTGGACAGCGGTCATCAGAGGTGGCTGGAGGACAGTGGTCATCAGAGGTGACTGGAGGACAGTGGTCATCAGAGGTGGCTGGCTGGAGGACAGCGGTCATCAGAGGTGGCTGGCTGGAGGACAGCGGTCATCAGAGGTGGCTGGAGGACAGCGGTTATCAGAGGTGGCTGGAGGACAGCGGTCATCAGAGGTGGCTGACTGGTGGACAGCGGTCATCAGAGGTGGCTGGAGGACAGCGGTCATCAGAGGTGACTGGAGGACAGCGGTCATCAGAGGTGGCTGGCTGGTGGACAGCGGTCATCAGAGGTGGCTGGTGGACAGAGGTCATCAAAGGTGGCTGGAGGACAGCGGTCATCAGAGGTGGCTGGTGGACAGTGGTCATCAGAGGTGGCTGGAGGACAGTGGTCATCAGAGGTGGCTGGCTGGTGGACAGCGGTCATCAGAGGTGGCTGGCTAGAGGACAGCGGTCATCAGAGGTGGCTGGAGGACAGCGGTCATCAGAGGTGGCTGACTGGTGGACAGCGGTCATCAGAGGTGGCTGACTGGTGGACAGCGGTCATCAGAGGTGGCTGGAGGACAGCGGTCATCAGAGGTGGCTGGCTGGTGGACAGCGGTCATCAGAGGTGGCTGGCTGGTGGACAGCGGTCATCAGAGGTGGCTGGCTAGAGGACAGCAGTCATCAGAGGTGGCTGGAGGACAGCGGTCATCAGAGGTGGCTGGTGGACAGTGGTCATCAGAGGTGGCTGGAGGACAGTGGTCATCAGAGGTGGCTGGCTGGTGGACAGCGGTCATCAGAGGTGGCTGGCTAGAGGACAGCGGTCATCAGAGGTGGCTGGAGGACAGCGGTCATCAGAGGTGGCTGGAGGACAGCGGTCATCAGAGGTGGCTGACTGGTGGACAGCGGTCATCAGAGGTGGCTGGAGGACAGCGGTCATCAGAGGTGGCTGGCTGGTGGACAGCGGTCATCAGAGGTGGCTGGCTGGTGGACAGCGGTCATCAGAGGTGGCTGGCTAGAGGACAGCAGTCATCAGAGGTGGCTGGAGGACAGCGGTCATCAGAGGTGGCTGGGGGGCTCCACACACATGCTAGGCAGCGACGTGTCTGCATGTGATCTTTCTGCAAGAGGTTCCCGCTGCCATTGCCTGCAGGTCCTTGGCACCCCTGCCGCTCCTGCCCAGGTTGGGTGCGGCAGGCAGGTGTTGGCTGGCGCTCCTTGAAGACCGCTGGCCCGTGTCTTGGTTCCGGGACAGTTGTCTGGACAGGGTCACTGCACGCTCCTCAGGACACTGCCTTCATGTCCAATCCCAGCATTGTAGAGCTCCAAGCCTGGGGTGGGGCGGGGCGCGTTCCTGTCCTCTTCCCTGGCCTTGCTCTAGTGTTGAGGTTTGGAGGATAGCACTTGAGGAAGTTCTGATGCCATGGAAGCCCTGGCGTTTGCAACCCGAGTCAGGAACTCCGTAGATACCGGCAAGCCTTGGTCCCTGTTTCCCAGAGCGTGGGGCGTGGCGGGCCCTGGTCCACACCCGTGCAGAGCCATGAGAACTTCAGTCTGCAGACACGGCAGGTCTCCACGGGGCCTGTAGTGGTCAGGCTGTGCGGTCAGACGAGGCAGGCAGGTTCTCCCGCCACTTTTCAGCTTTGTGGAGGATTCCCACTTAGCAGTGAAAGGGATGTCATAGCCCCTCTGTCACAGGGCGTGGCCAGTCAGAAAGCAGCCGTCGTGTCTGTCGGGCATGTGCCCGGTCACAGCTCTGCTTCCGCTTTCTTCCCTCTGCATTCAGTAAACTCTCGAGAAAACTCACCCTCCGTGCAAGCTGCGGAAGCGCTAGGATGGTGGCCATGGTGGTGTCTGTGAACCGCAGACACAGCCTTGCCCGGTCACCCCGCCCTCCCAGGCTCCGAGGTCCTCCTGCACTCGTTCAGGAGAATGGCCCATCCCTTCTCAGCAAGGATGCCCAGCTGCAGGCCTGGCTTTGCATCTTAAAGGCTAGACCAGCCATGTTTCATCTTGAGATGCCTTTTAAAATGGTGCCCGAGGTGTGATCTGGGCTGATGTGAGCAGACAAGGGCCAGGGGTGGCCTCACTCCCTCCTCCCCATGCTCGACACTCCCCCTAGGACATGGCCCTTGCTGCCCCTCCCCTCCCCAGCCTCCATGCTGGCCCTCGCTGACCCTCCTCCCCTCCCTCAGCCCACCTTCCCACACTGGGCCCTCAGTACACAGCTGGGGCCTCTGCCAAGAGACATTGCTGTGAATGCAGCGATTCACTCTGAGAACTGACGGTTCAGTGGGCCTTGTGCCCCGTGGACGCTGGGGCTGGACGCTGGGCCTGGACTCCAAGCCCAGCTCTCTCTGGAAAGCATGCACAGGATGGGACAGTTTCAAGGAATGTTTGCCCCTTCTTTAAAAATCTTTCTATGTGCCTGTAAACGTGACATAATGATGTCCGTACACCGGCCAATTTAAAATATCTAAGCAAGCATATCTTCTTTCCAGGGCCTCATAAAAACAGACATTTATAATCTTTCTGTAGTTGCAACTTAAAAGTCAGAGAATGGTCCCACAGAGGCAGCCTGTGTCACATGTGCACATGGTTAAAGGCAGTTTTTAAATAAAAGGATCTCTTAGGGGCTTTGCTTTGTTTTGTTTTGTTTTGGTTCTGCATTTTCATACCATAAGATGCTAAGTAATCTGTTGCTTTAGTGAGGTATGCATTTAATTCCCAAGGAAAATTCTAAAGGCATTGGCATCCCTAAGGCGAGAGGGAGGGCACAGACCCATGAAAGACGGGGAGGACCTGGTCCCAAGGGGCCGGGAGAGGCCCCACGCCCCACGGCTTCTTCCCTTCTGCCGAGCTGCTTGAAATTCCCTGTTCCAGGAGTATGGGGTGTGGAGATGTTGGAAATATTTGCTGGCTAGCCTGTTGTCAGTGCTCTGATTTCTCCTGTAGACATCTTCTGTTCTTCCCCCTACCTTCAGCTGAAAGTTTGAGAGGGTAAACAAGTGAATTGTTAAATGGGGCGTTTGCCCCTCCATCCGGCACCAGGTCTGCCCTGCCCCAGCAGAGGTGCTTCCAGCCCCTCATGAGCTGCCAACAGCCTGTGGTCCTTCTGCTCCCAGGAAAAGGTGAGCTCAGCAGAGCCTGAGCTCATTCTGAACGCTGTCCCTGCTCTGCATCCCTGGCTTTTGTCTGAGTGTTCCTTACCCATGGCTCTGTACTCTGCCTGAAACCACACAACTGAACAGTGAGGGAAAAGGTCCCCAGAGCTCCCTGGCTTTGTGGAAGGCCTGTCAGCTGCTGACACAACCACAGTCCCCGCTTGTGGTCCGTGGGGGAGGGAGGTGACTGTCAGTCCAGCCTGATGGGTAGATTTTTCAGATTTCTGATGGGCTCATCTGCCACCCTCCCTCCCGCCCCCCAACCACAGATACTAATCTCACTGTGCCTCCGCCATGGCTCAGGCCCCCAGTGCCAGGCACGCTGACCCATGAGCTGGGGGGCCATCGCACCACACTTGTCTGAGTGACGGCAGGGACCTCCCCACAGGACTTCTTGGCATCCAGAGTGCAACCCCAGTATGTTTCCATCTTGTCCTGAGTTGGGACCCCTGAGGGACCGAGTGGGGGCCTGGGGGTCTCCGGCCACTTGAGCTCAGTGTTCTTTGTTCTCGTTGCTTTCTGGCTCAGGAGCTGAGCCACTGGCCATTGTGTGTGGCTCATCAGACGGTGACTGACGGATCTCCTTAACCCTGGACCCGAACTTCCAAAGCAGACTCGAAACGTGTTTTCTTTTCTAATTGAACGATCTTAGGTATTTTAATAAATGTCAGAAAGATGACTAACACAGGAAATTGGGGCCAGGACAGCAACTGACTGTGTGGAGGAGTGGGAGGAGACTTTTATCTACAAAATGGGTTTGGGAGACTTGGGGGTGAGTAGGCTATGAAAAGCCCAGAGTGCTGTGCGCAGCTTAATGGCTGGCTGTCAGAAGTCCAGACTGTTGACCGAACGGGCAGTAAAGACAAGGCTGGTGATTTCAGACGGAAGTTAAGATGCTACTGGGAACCGGGCTAGAGGCCATCTCTATTACACCACGGCAAAGAATGTGGCTGAAGTTTGTGCCCTGAGACTTTGTGGGTGATGAAGCTTAACGGTGAGGAGCTCTGTGTCACTAGGTGGAGGAGATGTCACAGTGGCACAGAATTCAGTCAGCACCATGGGAATTACTCTCTGCTTTTAGCCAAGTTACAATGAGAATTAGAATTAGCAGTGAAGAAGGGAGCAAAAAGAGCTGGGGAACATGCAATCAGAAGAGGGGCGTGCATGCGTACGTGCGTGCGTGCGTGCGTGTGTGCGTGCGTGTAAAGTTTTAGTCAAGGAAGCTGCTCTTGCTAGTGCCTATCCTCTTTTGCTGAAATGGAAAAGTAGGCAAACTTGTCTCAAAGATATTTGAGGAAGAATTTTGAGAAAAAGAACAGTTTGGTACTGACGAGGCATTCCAAAAGCCCTAAGATTCAACCAGGGACAGGCTCCGGGGACAGGCTCCAGGACAGGCTCCAGGACAGGCTCCGGGGACATGCTCCGGGGACATGCTCCGGGGACATGCTCCGGGGACAGGCTCCAGGGACATGGGGGCTGCAGTGTGGTCAGGACTGGAGGGTCATCACGTGGACAGTGGGGCTGCAGTGTGGTCAGGACTGGAGGGTCATCACGTGGACAGTGGGGCTGCAGTGTGGTCAGGACTGGAGGGTCATCACGTGGACATGGGGGCTGCAGTGTGGTCAGGACTGGAGGGTCATCACGTGGACAGTGGGGCTGCAGTGTGGTCAGGACTGGAGGTCATCATGTGAACAGTGGGGGCTGCAGTGTGGTCAGGACTGGAGGGTCATCACGTGGACTATGGGGGCTGCAGTGTGGTCAGGATTGGAGGGTCATCACGTGGACATGGGGGCTGCAGTGTGGTCAGGACTGGAGGTCATCACGTGGACATGGGGGCTGCAGTGTGGTCAGGACTGGAGGGTCATCACGTGGACAGTGGGGCTGCAGTGTGGTCAGGACTGGAGGTCATCACGTGGACATGGGGGCTGCAGTGTGGTCAGGACTGGAGGTCATCACATGGACAGTGGGGCTGCAGTGTGGTCAGGACTGGAGGTCATCACATGGACAGTGGGGCTGCAGTGTGGTCAGGACTGGAGGTCATCACGTGGACAGTGGGGACTGCAGTGTGGCCAGGACTGCAGGGTCATCACGTGGACATGGGGGCTGCAGTGTGGTCAGGACTGGAAGTCATCACGTGGACAGTGGGGGCTGCAGTGTGGTCATGACTGGAGGGTCATCGCGTGGACAGTGGGGCTGCAGTGTGGTCATGACTGGAGGTCATCACGTGGACAGTGGGGACTGCAGTGTGGCCAGGACTGCAGGGTCATCACGTGGACTATGGGGGCTGCAGTGTGGTCAGGATTGGAGGGTCATCATGTGGACAGTGGGGCTGCAGTGTGGCCAGGACTGCAGGGTCATCCGTGGACAGTGGGGGCTGCAGTGTGATCAGGACTGGAGGGTCATCATGTGGACAGTGGGGGCTGCAGTGTGGTCAGGACTGGAGGGTCATCATGTGGACAGTGGGGCTGCAGTGTGGTCAGGACTGGAGGTCATCACGTGGACATGGGGGCTGCAGTGTGATCAGGACTGGAGGTCATCATGTGGACAGTGGGGCTGCAGTGTGGTCAGGACTGGGGGTCATCACGTGGACATGGGGGTTGCAGTGTGGTCAGGACTGCAGGATCATCACGTGGGTCACTGGTGGTCAGATGTGGATGGTGTGGCTTGCATGTTGTGTCTCTCCTTCAGGGCCTGTGGTAAAGTCTTTCCCGCACATCATGACACCTTGAGAGGGGGGATCACGAGGTTCGTGTGTCATGGGTTCAAGGCCAGGGCGTGGTCCGTGGGGCCCTGCCCCTGTCTTCTTCCCCGAGGATCCCTGGACACGAGGGGAGCAGCCTTCCGAGGCCTGGAGGAATCGATCACCTGTTCCTGGCCTGGGACCTCTAAAGCCACAACTTGAAGCGCGTCTTTCCTCCCTCTAAGTCAGTTATCTCCATTTTCTTTCTTTTTTGCTACAGTGATTGTAACAGGACTCTTGTGAAGCCATGTAGCTCTGGTGGCTGAATTACCAGGACAGCTCTCACCAGCGGGAGGGTTTTTCAGACGACTCTTGCCACCTTTTTCTCCTCATGAGATTGTGTGGCATTAGCTGAACAAAGCAGTCGGCTGGGGCTGGCGCAGGTCCTGGCGCAGCCTGCGTAGACGTCTCTGGGAATGCATCCATTAGACTTGTGCTTTCTGTCAGTCAGAGTGGAGAAAACATATTTTCCCAAGTCCAAAACCACTGGCAAATCACAGGTTATCCATTACAACAACAAATTCAGCGCTGCTCAGAGCTGAAACATGTTCTTCCTCGGCCTGCACCACGGGCCTCTGTGGCCACCAGCGCGGGTCTGGGGAATGGGTTTCGAGAGTCTAGGAGAGTTCCTCAGGCTGGGCCACTGCAGGCAGGCAGCAGGCTGCCCGGGGCAGCCCCGGACCCCGGCAAGCGCCTAGCCTCAGCAGTCGACTCGGAGGTAGCCCTGCGGAAATCGGCAATGCAGGGCTCATGTTGCTCTTAAAATAAGTATCTGCTGAAAAATTAAAGGGGAATGTGGTTCACCAAATGCACTTGGGTTTTAATCAAGCCAAAGCTATGTGGAAAACAGCCTGAACTACTCAGGGAACTGAGCCTCGGCAGCGGTGTCTCTGGGCCGGACGTGCTGAGGGTGAGCCCGCTGCAGCTCTGACCAGAGCTGGGGCTTTGGCTCACTCACTGGGCCAGACCAGGTCAGCTGTACCCATCACGTGTGCTGACAAATGGACAAAGCAGAGCCCACAGCCCAGCTATGGGAAAGAGGCACATCCGTACGATGAGATGCTTCCCCAGTTGGCCTGAGTCAGGCCACACATGGTCACTTGCTGCATGACGAGATTGTGTGCACACCTAGAAAGTGCTGGAGCCGGCCTGTGGGGTCCGGGCTGGCGTGTATCCAGTGCCGCGGGGGAACCAGTGTGTGTGTGTGTGTGGGGGGGAGACACGTCCCCGTGGACCTGGGCCACTAGGCACAGGTGCTGGGATCTTCAAAACCCACACCGAGTTTACCTGCAGTTGTGGCCAGAGTGGCCCCCACGCACAGGAAGGACGTCTCTGCTGGTGGTTCTGCCCGGAGCCCCCGTGTACGGAGATAATCAGACGGTGTACGTGGCTCTGAACCATCAGTGCTGGGCCTCGGCCATACCGAACGGTCTGTGTCCTTGAAGAGGGAACGGAGCCTCTGTCCCCAGGCCAAACCCACAAGGCAAGGACTTCACTTTGCTTCTCTCACTGGAAAGCCAGACAATTGTCTTGATTTATGTTGGGGGGGATAGGAGCCAGCTGGAGCCGGTGGGAAAAGGAAGTAGCTGAGACACATCAGCCCAGCATGCAGGGAGCTGACCCGGCGCTCAGCCTTCAGCCACAGCTCCTGCAGAGTCCTGGAATCCACGCACACGCCGCCAGCACCTGCAGGCTTTGGCCACGGCAGCCGGGTGGGTCGTTGTGTGCACCGCCAGGCCAGACGTGCCCACCCAGGCAAGCCAGCCAGGGGCACAGCCCATCTCACAAGCTCCTCCCACCGCTTCCATCTCCCAAGTGGAAGCTGATGGAGCGCTGAAACCATTGGGGCTCCAGCAGAGGAATGATTCTCAATCCTCTGTGCGCCATCCTGCAGTCCCACACGGAGAAGTTTGAGAGGGCACATGCGTGCGTACCTGTGTGTGAGGGCAACAAAGCAGAGCCTGGGCCTTGACTCAGGAGACCCTGAGGCTGGCTGGAGCTTCTGAGACCCCCGCCAGCACCAGCCAGGGCTTGCTGGGAGGTTCCTAGCCCTTGATCAGCCCTCCGTGGGGGCTGGCTGAAGGCACAGCTCTGGCAGCGAGGCTCTGCAGCCGTCTGGCAGAAGTCCCCAGAACCTGGCTGGACTTGCAGCACACCTGGACTGATTGGCAGCCCTGACTGGGAGCCCCGCTCTGTCCAACGGCGGCTTCCCTCTTCCTCCCAGGAGGGCGAGGCCCAGAGCAAAGGCGGATCGGATTTAAACCCAGGTGTACTGCTGCAGACCTGCCTTCAGAGGATATATAGCTCTTTGATCCCCAGATCCAAAGTCATTCTGTGGACACAAACAGATCTGAAAGCCAAGAGGGGGAAATGGGCATGGGAGACGTTTGTGCCTTCCCACCTGCAGATATTACTATCGGCATCACGAATTGTCATATTGTCTAAGGGAGGATTTCACAGGTTAGTCTTTTTTTAGACTCTATGCAGCTGAGTAGCTTGAGGTATTTTACTGTCTGGTTTTAACTTGTCAAATGTGTGTGCTATTTTTTTGTGTGTATACATAAACACACACACATACATACACACACACACACACACACACACACACACACACACACACACATATACATGCGCATGCACGCGTGCGAAACACTGCAGGTCTCTTGTTCTACCCGGGCTTGGAACACGTGCCCATACCTCTCTCTGGGCTGGTTCTGAGCGGGGCTGTGATCTCCGCTCTTCCTCCCTACCCAGGCATGCTGGACTCTGGGCCCTGGGCTCTGGGGATGGCTTGCACAGCTGAGGTCCTGTGGCCTGATGAGCACAGACACGGTCAGGAGCGCACAGACAGCACACATGTCTGTGGCTCAGGGGTCAGGGTGGCATGCTCTCCTAGGTCACACCCTCATTCCCGGGAATGTTGAAAGGACCAGGAGACACGTGCAGCATTACCAGATGCCAGTAATGCCAGCTTTTAGACAAAACACACACGTGTGCTGTACGTGTGGCTAAAACAGAGACCACACAGATGCAATTTGTCTTGATACTGTACTTTAAACCATCTTCTCATAGGGCTTATACTGTAAAGTATTAAACTAATCCCGGTGTTTAAGATGTCCCTGGGCCCTGCTTTTGTATGTGAAACTTCTGTGGACATCCTTGGTGATGAGTCATTGTGGAAGAATCTGGCATTTCCCTTCCCCCCTTCCTTCCCCTCCTCCCTCCCCTCCCCTCCTCCCCCCTCTCTTTCCTTCTTTCCTTTGGGTTTGAACTCGAGGCCTTGCCAAGTGTTCTACTTCTTGAAGCCTGCCCCCAGCACCTGCTGAGTTCTTTTCTCCAGAGTCATAATTAATGTGTGTGAACTGTAGAGCTGTGGATGAATGTGTGTGAACTTTAGAGCTGTGTTCATGGGGAATTGCATGGCCCGCCCAGGCTGGGAATTCACACTTGAACTCAGTTGTAGCCTTCCAGGACATGGTGATTTTCAACATGACACTTCACTCCTGTGTGTGGGACCCAATCATTTCAACAGGCCTGGCCCGGGAGAGCTCGTGGACTTCCTGGACAAGATCTCCTTCAACCCTCCTCCCTCCCATAGCCTCCCCTCTGCCACCTCACTGGAACCAGAGCTGCACCTCTGTGAGGTTGTCGCAGAAGCCCGGGGTGCTGCCAGTGATAAAGAAGCCAGCCTGTCCTGCCACTTCCAGTATGCAACTGTCTGCCTTCAGCTACTGGAATGTGAAAAGGAACCGGAATGTGCTTAGGCGTGAGAAACCAGCCGTGCAGACGTCATGTCAGGGCGGAAGCCCAACACATGCGGGCACTCACCCCAAACGCTGGTCATGGAGCCCCCCCCCCACCCTGTGTTCTCCTATGCCCAGAAAGGCCAGGGAGCACTGACTGGGCAGAAGGTGATGAGCTGGCCTTGGAACCTGAGACTCCAGGGGCAGAAGCTGTGTCCTGTGTGGCTGGCCTCGGGCCGGCCTCTGGGGGGACACGGCGGCTCTGCCTCTTTCCTGGGGCCTGGGGCCCAGGGAGACTGTTGCTGCTGAATTTGCCCTGGTGGACATCTGGACAGAGCCTCAGGCCAGAAGTCCTGTCCAGGCATCCGTCCACCCCCTGGACACATGCTCCCTCTTTCAGCTGTTCTTCCTCTGGGACTGAAACCTCACAAGCATGAGTAAGCACTCTGCACAGCAGCGCAGGCTGGGAGTTGCTGAGTGTGGTGGTGATTCTTGGGGGATCGCTTGGCCCCCCTGAGCCCCACTCTTGACGAGCCCTCTGGGAGGATACGGGCTGAGCCTGTAACACAGTGGGACTTCGGGGGCCCAGGCAGCTCTGCTGAGGTCTGGGCGCTGCTGAGGAGGTGCTGGGGAGACCCGCTCATGTTGGCCTGAGAAATCAAGATATACATTGGGGGCCACAGAGGTCCCAAGAGCCAGCGTGGCCTCTGACAACCACCAGTAAGGGAAAGGACCCCAGTGGCATGAGGCATGGAATGACAAGTGAGATGGGGACACATGACAGGCCAGCCTGTGCAGGGTCAGGAGAAGTCAGGAAAGCCCATTGTCCCATCTTGGCGGGAAGCTAGGAGAATGGTCTCTTCCCTAGATTTTCTTGACTGACTAGACAAGGCCACCAACCCCAGCAAGGGCTGTTTGTTTCCTCAGTCCATGGACTCAAGCACCTGATACCCTCATGGATGCTCAGAGCAATGTCTGAGTGAATATTGGGCACCCGTCGCCCTGTCAAGTTGACATGTCCCACAAGTCCACCTCTTGGGAGGCCGCAGGTAGTCTCAAAATGATGGCCATAATTAGGTTCTAACCCGGGCCCGGGCCCTGGCTGCATGCGTGCGTTTGGCACAGAGCCTTTTAATCGGCAGAGAGGAGAGGGTCTGGCACACATTCGCCTGAGCTCTGGAGTGAAAGGCCCAGGTCAGAACCTCTGTCCCTGGGGCAGCTCAGACAGAGGCTCCAGACCACTGCGGTGGCTTCTGCCATGATGGCTGCCTTCCATACTGCCAAAGGCTGTGCCCGCTCCCTCCACCCGAAAGTGGATGGGCATCTCTGCAGGGAGGAAAAGGACAGCTTGTGGAAGGGGCATCACTGGAACCCTTCTGTAGGAGCAGGGGGGATGTGAGGGAAAGTTGGATGATGGTGACGAGGGACACTGTGAGGGACAGGCAGATGAGGACAGGTAGATGGGGACAGGCAGATGAGGACGGGGAGATGAGGACAGGCAGATGAGGACGGGGAGATGGGGACAGGCAGATGAGGACGGGGAGATGGGGACAGGCAGATGAGGACGGGGAGTTGAGGACGGGGAGATGAGGACAAGTAGATGAGGACAGGTAGATGGGGAGGACGGGTAGATGGGGAGGATGGGTAGATGAGGACGGGGAGATGAGGACAGGGAGATGAGGACGGGGAGATGAGGACCGGTAGATGAGGACAGGTAGATGGGGAGGACGGGTAGATGGGGAGGATGGGTAGATGAGGACGGGGAGATGAGGACAGGGAGATGAGGACCGGTAGATGGGGAGGATGGGTAGGTGAGGACGGGGAGATGGGGAAGATGGGTAGATGAGGACAGGTAGATGAGGACGGGGAGATGAGGACGGGTAGATGAGGACGGGTAGATGAGGACCGGTAGATGAGGACAGGTAGATGGGGAGGACGGGGAGATGGGGAGGATGGGTAGATGAGGACGGGGAGATGAGGACGGGGAGATGAGGACGGGGAGATGAGGACGGCTAGATGGAAGACAGGTAGATGGAGGTCAGGTTGATGGGGGGACAGGTTGATGGGAAGGATGGGTAGATGGAGGACAGGTAGATGAGGAGGATGGGTAGATGAAGACATGTAGATGGAGGACAGGTTGATGGGGGGACAGGTTGATGGGAAGGATGGGTAGATGGAGGACAGGTAGATGAGGAGGATGGGTAGATGAAGACATGTAGATGGAGGACAGGTTGATGGGGAGGACAGGGAGATGGAGGACAGGTTGATGGGGGGACAGGTTGATGGGGAGGATGGGTAGATGGGAAGAATGGGGAGGTGGAGCACAGGTAGATGGAAGATGGGTAGATGGGAAGAATGGGGAGATGGAGCACAGGTAGATGGAGGATGGGTAGATGGGGCTGTGGTGGAAGTGAGTCCAACTCCACCCTGCGCTGCCGTGGAGGGCAGCAGACGTCCAGTCTGGGATGGGGCGCCTACCTCCAGGCTACCGGTCTCCAGTGCCCAGCTTGAGTGTATCTGTGAGTTTTCATTTGGATCTAGAAGCTAGTGTACACTGGTTGTCATTGACCAAGAAGTCTGGGCCGTAATTACAAAATGAATCATATAATATTTAATAAGGATTTAATTCAACTATTTATAAGGCAAACTAAAAATATTCTCCCAGCTACAGTGTGGTCTGTTCGCCGGCCAGGAGGGTGAGCAGGCACAGAGGCCATCTGAACCGTGACCTGCTGGCCTGCCCTTCCGAGCATCCTTCATTGGCCTTGTGTCTCCCACGGGCCTCAGCCTGGGCGCTATGGGGCCAGGTCAGACCAGGCCGGGCACCGCGGGGCCTTCCGCTCCTGAGCCTGTGCGGCAGGCCTGACGACAGGAGCTCCCTCTCCCGGGAAATAGAAAGACTCTTAGCGGATCTCCAAGGCGGACGCTTCCTCCCTCACGTTAGACTCTGTCCAGAGCTGGCTTCCCAGGGTGGGTTTCGTTCTGCATTGAAGCCATCCCCTCCGCTGTAGACCTGGCCGTGTCCTGGTCCCTGACGGTCGTCTTTCTGAAAACATCCTTCCGGTCTGGAACTTGGCCAGGAGGCGCTCTACCACTTGAGGCATGCCCCAGACCTCTTTTTGCATTCGGCTGGTTTTCAGGTGAGGTTCATGCTTTTGTCCTCGATGGCTGTAGACTGTGATGAGTAGCTGGGGTGGCGGGTGCATTCTACCATGCCTGGCTTGGTTTTGAGATGGGGTTGAAATGGGCCCCCTCTCACTGACTTTACTCTGGGGTGGCCTTGAACTGAACCCTCCCCGTCCCTACCTCCTCCAAAATGGCTGGGATTACAGCCAGACGCCACGGGGCTCAGCTCAGCTGGCGTGATGGTATCCCCACTTTTAGCCCCAGGCATTTGTGGAGAGGAGTTGCCCCAACAGCCTTTGAAGGTCTTGTCTGGCTGTGCCCGTGGTACGTGAGGACACACGGACACACCAGGAATCCCAGGATGTGCTAGGACACAGACGCTGCCTGCCCACTCAGGTGTCACCTCCCTGGGCACCTCGGCTCCCTCCCTCAGCTCTGCCTTCTGCTGGACACCACGGCACAGGGCAGGGGGAGCTGTGTCCGCTTCCAGGAGGCCAGGCGGTTCCACCTGGGTCTGACCTGGAGGCAGCTCCTGCTTTCACTGGCTCCATCAGTGAACCTTTGAAGGGCTCAGCCCAGTTCTAGTTTCTGCCACTAATTAAGAATGGGGGGGGGCAGGGAGACTACCGCCCCTGGGCGAAGAAGGCCTCCAGGGGCATTGTCCTTGCTTGGACAAAGAAGTGACAAAAAGAGTTGCTAAGAGCCCCTTGGTAGCTATAAAGGAAAGACCATGTCCAGAAATAAGCCAGGCCAGGCTTATGAATAGCCCAGACACCCTTCTGAAGTGTGTGAAATCTAAATAATTTGGCTGTGCCACTTATAAATAGAGTTGGAGAGCAGAGATCGTTTTTAAAATACCCTCTCCCATGACTCAAAAATAAAACACAATTTTATTCACTCTGTAATGTTCATACCAAAAAATACCACTTCGGGATAAAAAACAAAAACAAGTCTGAATAGCTTCAGTATGAAATCGTTTTCCAAGAGTTGTGACTCAGCGGAGGAGAGGGTGGGTAACAATGGATGAGCAGGGTTCTGCTTCCATGCAGCGAGAGAAGGGAGGGGGTGCTGAGCCCAGGGTCAGGAGAGGCTTGCAGAGAAGAGAAGTGGTATGGAGCCCAGGGCCCGGGCTCATCTGTGTGCGCATGGCACGTGCCTGGTTCTGGTGTTGTTTCCCCACCTGCCTCTTGACAGACGGCAGTGGGCCTCTGCAGGGCTGTCCCCTGGCTGGGCAGATGGCTGGGCCCCTGCAGGGCCACGTCTGCCAGGGGCCGGGGTCAGGGCCATGTGAGCTGCTGAGGGGCAGGAGGAGAAGTGGGGGCGCGTTAGTTCCTGTACACGTCCTAGTCCAGGCCCCCCTGCACGCCACGCAGGACTTTCGGCCTCATAGCAGATGGACTTAGAACGAAGTTGAGCTTTGTGCAGACAGAGGCCTTTCCCTGGTGGCTGGGCTGCGGGTGGGCCCCTCCTATCTGGGCCTGGGAGGCCAGAGGGCTCAACGGTCTGTGCCAGCACCCCTCGTCGGAGGACACCCGCCCTGCGGGGATGCATGGCCACTGGGGAGAAGGGTGCCCTGTGCCCACACAGTGGCTGTGAACCTGGCCATGCCTCCCTGCAGCCCAGTCCAGCAACGGCAGCCACTCCACAGCAGCTGCAGAGCAACCACAGGGCTGGAGCACCCATGCCACCCATGACACCGTGCCTCGGAAGGCTGGCGACTGCTGCCCAGGTCGGCTTCATGAGGACCTTTCCAGTCCAAGTCTCCAGCCTGGACGCAGCGTGTGTGTGTGTGTGTGTGTGTGTGTGTGTGTGTGTGTGTGTGTGTGCATGCGTGCATGTGTGGCATGCATGCATGCGTTCATGTGTGTGCACGGCAGAGGGGCCACAGCACCGCCCTGACCGCTGAGCTCAGGACTCAGCCCCCACCTCACCTCACCCGCACCCCACTCCCGAGCCTGGGCTTCGGGCCTTGCCTCACACTTGGCCCTGGCTGTGGAGGGATGGAGCCTGCCTGCCTCCAATGCTGTGCTCACACCTTGGAGCTGCTCCGGGACCCCCTAGAAGTGTCTGGCAGAGCCCCAGACACCTATGCAACACACTCAGCAGTCCTCGTCTGTAATTACATTATGAGCTCCAGCAAAGGAGAAATGCACCTTTATGATAAAACTGCAAACCGTTTTTGGCAACAAACACTTCATTAGATACTTATCAAATAATTGAAAAGTTGGCTTGAAGCAACCCTAATTTACCAGGAAGCTTCCTTATAGCCAGATGAAAGACAAGACCTAAAGCAGAAAGTCTGGGAAGCCTCTGCACCCCGTGCCCCTCTGCTGAGGAGGGGCTGGGCTGGGACGCCAGGCGTGCCATCAGTCAGGTGGACAGCTTGGGACGAGTGCCGGGGACTCTGGGAGGGCCTGGGAGGACCTTCGGGTCTCAGGCCCACCTGTGTGCAGACAGGACTTTGGGTCTAGAGGAAGCTGACGGTTCTTCCCCCCCCCCAACATACGTAGGGAAACTTAGAGGTCCTGTGCCAAGTGCTGCCATGAGTCAGGCCCGCCATGCTGTCTTCTCTATCTCCCTCCCGTCCACCCTGTGACCGGAGAGCGGTACCCAACGCCGAGGGTGAACTCAGGGCTTCTTTCTGAAGGACGCCATCGAGGCTCCTGGTGCTACTTCAAGGACATTTTTTGCACAGCCGCTCAGAACCCAGCTCCTCAGCCCCTGGGGTGTGGGGAGGGGACCCAGGAGTCTGCAGGCAGCCGGCGCTGCCCCTTCCGTCCAGGACACAGCAGAGGCCTCGGCAGCCGGCAGGGTAGGCCAGCCCTCAGCTCGTGCAGATCACCTAGAATGTGATGGCAAGCCCGTGGCAGCCTGCGCGCACACAGCGGCCAGGCTGGCCAGGGCCGAGGGCTCTGCGGCTCCTCACCCCAGCCAGCCCAGCTGTGTGGACCTAGGAAGCCCCAGAGTGCAGCCAGATTTCATGAATCCTTCCCTTCTCCCAAAAACGACCATCAGTGTTGCAAAGCAAACTCACTGGAAGGCTTGTCAAAAGCTGTACGTCCAGGTGTGCCCAAGAAGAGGCAAGCTTGGGGTAAAAGGAGCCAAGAATTCTCATTTGTTGATGAAAGGTAAAATTACACCCCTGGCACTCACTGCCTGGCCAGCTGGGGTGAAGCCATGCATTCTTTTTTTTTTTTCTGGCCCTTTTCTAAATGCATTCGCTATGCTGGGCTGAAACAGAACTGCTATTCACATCTGGAGGCGGCCTGGCTTCCCCGCCCCTGGGCTGGATGGATGGGGTCTCCTAGCACCCGCCTGTGTCCAATTCCAATGAGAGTGCTAATATTTTAGGGGAGAGTAAACATCTTGAACCTCTTTTGTTATTGCAAGCCAAAAATGCACTGGAGCCTTAGGGAGGACAGCTGAGGGGAAGGGGAAGGAGAGGAAAGGAAGAGAGGCAGGAGGAGGAGGGGAGGAGAGGGGGAGGGGAGGAGGGGAGGAAGGGGAGGGCAAGTGCCCCTGGGAGGGAGGCCCTGGGTGTCCAAACCTCGGTGCTGCACGCAGGCCCCTGCCAGCACCTGCACATCCAGAGAGGCCCAGCTCGCTGCAGCTCTGTCTGCTGTACCCCAGTCAGACCTGGATGGCTCTGGAGCCCCAGACTCACAGCTGGAGGCCTCTGCACCATTTCCGGCCGGGACCTTGGCCTGATCCTGTGTCCGGCCCTCTGTCTGCCTAACCTGGCTCTGAAGCCTGCTCCCACCTTCCTTCAGAAACGGTGGAGCTCCTCCCGTCTAGCCCCTGCAGCCTCCTCCTGCCCTACCGGGGAAGAGAACAGAACAGAACAGAAGCCAAGTACAGAATGGTGAAAAATTCTCCCTTTGAGTTAAGATGCAGACAAGAAACTCAGAATTCAGATCCTGGAGAGAAATGTAAGTGTCAGTACTGGATTGAAAGACATAGTAAGATACATGACTGAGGTTCCTGGTGCCCCTCCCTCCCCCAGTCCTCCTCAGCTTGGCACACCCCTGTCTCTGGCCTGGGCGAGTCTCCCCTCTGTGGTCAGGGGTCTTCTCTTTCAGTGCATGGACTATAGCTGTCCCTCATTTTCTTTCTTTCTTCTTTTTACCAGTCCTGGGCTTGAGCTCAGGGCCTGAGCACTGTCCTTGGGTTTTCTCAAGGCTAGAGCTCTACCGCTTGAGCCACAGTACCACCTCCGGGTTTTTTCTATGTATGTGATACCAAGGAATCGAACCCAGGTCTTCGTGCATGCTAGGCAAGCGCTCTACCACTAGGCCAAACACCCAGCCCCGTCTCTCGTTTTCATGCACTCAAAACAAGGAACACTGGTGTGCACATTTACTGGTCTTTTGCTACATTACAGCCAAACTTATCTCTGAGTTGTAAATCAAGGCAGGAATAACTGAAAGCAGGTGCTGTAATTAATTGCACACTAATTGGAACTTAAGTCACACCCCCCTCAGCTGGGCCATTCTTCCGTTGAACCGGATATCCCCAGGGCATCGTCAGCCATGCTCCCTTGATAAAAATCTTTTCAGTTTCTCTGTCCTCCCTGTTTTGAAGCCATTAAGGAGCAGGAAATATCAGAAAGAAGAAAGAGCAAAAGAGGCAGATAATTTGTGGACTGAGCTGCCTGCTCTCGCCTTCAACGACTGCGTTTTCTTCTTGGCTGGGTCTTTGCTTTGAAGACAGTCTCCTCTACAGCAGGGATCTGCAGTGGGGCTGAAACGGTGCTGGTTTAATGCCTAGCTGTTTGTGATGCCGTTGGTAAACCCCAGCTGCTTGAGGATGTGCCAAGAACTTGCTCCTCCACCCCTTTCCTCAGCCAGCTGGGCTGGCTTTGCACAGGCATTCTCCCCATGGCTGCCTCTGGAGTAGCTACAACTATAGGTGTGAGCCACCAGCTCCCGCTCCCGCCCCCCCCCGTAGTTTTCAGGACTGCCAGGCCCCCAGGTGTGGAATGAGCCAGTGGTCCCCGCTCCCACTCCACTCTCTTGGTTCCTTCTCAGGGGAACCCTGAGTCATGCAGCAAGGCTCTGCTTCTCCTCAGCACAACCCACGTTGTCTTGTGGAGGATGAGACTGTCCACCACAGGGTCTGACCTGTACAGAGGCATGCACAAGCCAATTCTGTGTCCTCTGGGGGGTGTGCATACCGCCCTGAGGACTGACCCTCACCTCCCGCCTCCACCGATGCCTTCTGCAGAGGGAAGCTTGCTCCCTCCCTCTGCCCCTCCTCCTCCCTCTCTGTGCTGATACCTTTCTAGTCTGACGACCCACCCTTCCTCTGCGGTGCTCCTTACATAATTCAGTAAGTGCAGAAAGACAGTGTGTGTGGAGGAATGTGCCCGGTGCTGGGGTTACTGAGGCCCCGAGTCTGCTACAGGGTGTCATAGGTACGAGACGGCTGCGTCCTCAGCTGTGGAGTGTATGTGCTGGGGACGTTGATCGGAACCGGCTGGCACCCAGTCTGTGCCTATCTATAGACGTGGACAGCAGAGACGTTAGTCACAGGTTTTCAGAGAGTTGAGTTCAGGGTGAATCCAGCCAGGCCTCGTGTTGGACACGCACCTAGACAACCTGAAAACAAACAGGAGAGTGTAGCCTGCAAGCCTGGTAGGCAAAAGTCTGCTCCTCCAGGAACAAGGCGAGAAGGAGTGGAGTCCAGGCTGGCGGAAACAAGGTGGGCCCACAAAAGAATGGGCCCTTTGAACTGAGGCCAGACCTGAAACCAAGGCCAGAAACTTCAGTCGTGGAGGGAGATTTAAGCCTGAGGCGTGTGCCACGCCATGTCAGGGAGAGTTTACGTGTGATTCACTCAGCTGCAAGTCATCTGCATCCTCAGCTTTCCTCTGCAGAACTAGATGTTGGCTGTGCCAGAGCTAGCAGGATGTAAGGTGGGCTGGCTGGTCCTGTGAAGGGCGCAGAGGCCAGGCTGCCCTCCTCTCCATCTGATGCCCCTTCCCAGCCCCCGCCACCAGGAGGGCAGCCGTCTCCCACGTGCGAGGGCCCCCCCTGGAGGACAGGAGCCTCTACCCTCAACACACACCTGCCTAGCGAGGGACACGAGGGCTGCACACTATGAAAGCAAAGGAGGGTGGGGTTCCTTAGGATCTGATCCCCCAGTGCGGGGCGGGGCCTTCCAGATCGGCACACGAGTAGAGGGGCATCTGGCATCAGAGTGTGCTTCCCACCTGGTCCTCCGGAATGACCCTGCCCAGCGTCCACCCCACTCTCCCTCCGCGCCCTCACCTCGAGTGCTGGCTGTGCCCTGTGCTTTTTGCCCGCTCCTCCGGGAGGGTGTGTCTGGCCTCCTCTCCCCTCCCCTCCCCTCCTCTCCTCTCCTGCTTGAGGTGCTCTGGCTCGTCTGGGGTCAGCTGACCCTGACATGGGTGAGTGGGTGAGTCCAGGTGCAAGAAGGCTCTTTGAATGACCCTGCTGTGCAGGATGCCGGCTCAGCTTCTAGGTCCCACAGTGAGCCTGGCCTTCCTGGCCTCGGGTTGACTTTCCTGGAGAGGACTGAGAGGGCTGCTTAGCTTAGTTAAATAAATCCAAGCATCGTCCTTGAAGTTATTGGAGTTTTCCTTTCCATGGTGGTAGATGGAGCGCTGACATTCCCCCTCTTGATGCTGCCCGCACACTTCAGTTGTTTTGGGGTGGGGACAAATCGGAAATGTTTTAAAACATTCTAAAGAGTCATAACTAAAACTTCTTTACACAAATGTACACATCGTAAAAATGAATGAAGGGCAGAAAACTGCCCTTCTTTGGGCTGGACAATGGTCTCCGGATCTATCTGTGCCTGTCTTGCTCCCTCAGAGGACTCCAGAAGGGGCACCTTGAGCTCCACAAGATAGCAGCGACCAGACTGCTAAGTTCACTGTGCTGGCCGGGTACAAGGCAGGCACCTGTGGTCCCAGGAACCAGCATGGCTCCAGTGTGGCTCTGCCAGCAGCAGCTTCTATACAGGACGTATAGGAGGCACAGAGGGTACGGAAGGCACAGGACGTACAGAGGGTACAGGAAGCAGGGGCCGGGAGTTTGGCCTAGTGGTAGAGTACTTGCTGAGCGTACAAAGACCTGGCTGGGTTCAATTCCTCGGTACCACATACATAGAAAAAAGCCAGAAGTGGTGCTGAGGCTCAAGTGGTAGAGCTCTGGCCTTGAGAAAGCCCAAGGACAATGCTCAGGCCCTGAGCTCAAGCCCAGAACTGGCAAAAAAAAAAAAAAGAAAAGAAGAAGAAGAAGAAGAGACACAAAGTAGATGTGTATGCCCAACCCTTGGGAATTTCCACCTGCAAACCCACTTGTCTGCTGGTCTCCTAGCTCCATTTCATAGGAGTGAAGCAGTGATTCTCTTTGGGCACACAGAGCTAGGGACAAAACAGTCCAAAAGCCATGTAGCTGAATCACTTCTTAACCTAAGAGGAGTCAGAAATTTTCCCAGGATGAAGCAAAACTAGCCAAGACAATAAGCCATGGCTTCTGGGACTGAAGCCGGCAAGGGAGCCTTGTTGTGGTGCGGAGTTCAGAGGTGTTTAGAGGCGGGGGCCCTGTTGTGGGGGACAGCTGCCCGGAGTGGGAGCCCCGATGTGGGGGACTGGTGTAGTGGATGGCTGCCAAGGACGGGAGTCCCGGTGGCAGGGAGTAGGAGACATTTCTCATGCCAGTATTTCGGTTACCATGTGTGCCAGGCAGGAGGCTGTTTTTCTGAAATACCTCATGGATGGTCCATCTAAACATTCCAGTAGAGCTGGGGGGGGGGGGCAGAGGATGAATGGAATTCCATACTGCTGGCACATGGACCAGGAGGAGATGGGAGGAGGAGGGGAAATTTCTGAAGGTAATTGAAAGCTTTCTTTATTGGATATCTTCTTACACTGCCTTCTGTCAGGATAAATTGTTTCTGTGTGGTCCTTACTTCCCTAGAGTGTTCCTGGCATGCTCCATTTCTCTTGTCATTTTGAAAGCAGCCCCCCATGTTCCCCAAGGTTAGGTCTCCAAAGAAGAGAGGAAGAAGGAACTCCTTGATTAGGCCAGCAATGAGAAAAACCCACGAGCAGTTTAGATCACAGGGGTTGAGGACAGCCTCCTTTAGCTCACCTGGTCTCATGGTGTTTGCAAGGTGCCAGGATTGGGCTTTCCTCTGCTCCGTCGACAGGCTGGCCTTGGCCCTGTCTACTCATGTGGCTTGTTCTGCAGTGGACTGGACGTGGCGAGAGTGGCCTGCAGTGAACCAGTTTCGTGTGCTCCACCATTAGGTCATATAACCTTCCACAGCCTGGA
Source organism: Megascapheus bottae (assembly GCA_024803745.1). Taxonomy (NCBI): domain Eukaryota; kingdom Metazoa; phylum Chordata; class Mammalia; order Rodentia; family Geomyidae; genus Megascapheus; species Megascapheus bottae. Next base: position 1,307,136 of record JANJXV010000004.1, on the reverse strand, counting down.
ACTGGGCCCTCCGAAGGCCCACGGTCTCCCCGGCACTCAGGGGGTTTGCCCTGGGGGCACAGGAATTTTGTGATTGGCTTGGTGGAGACATCAGACGGTGACTTGGAAAAAATCTATATGTGGATTTGACACATGACTAATAAATTGGAAAGAACTAAACCAAAAAGTGCTTTAGTTTGGTGATGGATCTTGAACAATAAGAAAAGAGCAAGTCGGTGGGGAAGGGAACCATGTGTGTTGCATATGCGCATTCTTTTCAGTGGGCCCAAGGTGTTTATGATTCCCAGAAGATTAAGAATCGCTTATCTCTGGGTCTGGAGGCTTTCCTCCCATTCACAGCGCCTCCACCGTCCCCAGGTCGCCCATCTCTGAGGGGAGACATGGGCAGAGAGGAGGAGACTGTGCCAGGGTCTGTTCCTGGCCCTGTCTGACAGACCAGCCATAAGGGACTGGGCAAATCCCGTGCCCTCTTGGGGTTTATTAGCTTCTCTAGGGGAGGCCCTGTTAGGGTGAGCTGGGAAATTGTCCATAGAGCACCTAGCAACACCCACCGCTTATAACAATTCCCCACAAGGTGCCAGAAAGTGTGGTCAGAGAATCTGTCAAAGGGACCTGGAGAAAGACGCAGAAACCTGTTGTGCTCACGGCAACTGTGACACAAACACCAATTCAATGATTCACTCCTTAAATACAACAAAGTAGGGGGCAGCCTCCAGTGCCACCCTTGGAGGGTGGCAGAGGCCTGCTCTCCTTCCGACTCCACCTAGTCTCTGTGGGTGCTGCCACTGTTTGTCCACTGTCCCTGGCATGTCTGAGTCACAGCCCCTGATCACAGGCCCACTTGTCACCTGGGAGGCACACATTAAAGGAAGACTCCGCCATCAGAAGGGGACAGAGACTTCCTGCCCAGCGGCAGGATGCAGTCTAAAGGGACAGGAACATAGAACTTAGCCCAGGGAAGCTAGATGAACCTCTCTGGGTAAAATGGAAACTTCGAGAAACTAGGGAAGAGAGCGGAGGCTAACAGATGCTGGGAAGCACTTTGTGGCATGCGGGTCCGGATGTCCATGCCAGTCCTGTCTCTCCTGGTGGAATCACAGCTGAGGTCGACGGCACGAGTTCTGGAACCACACCCTCACCTTTCATTAAACTGGGATTTTACACCACTGGAGAGTGGTTGACCAGAAGGGTTGTAGCGAAGGACAAAGAAGCCAGCAGTCATAGTTAAGTTGTAGCATGTCTGAAACTGGAATAGAAATCACCCTGCAGACTTCGCATTGTACAGTACACAGACACTGATGACATTTCTCTTGTTTTTCTTTGATGTCACTTCCATCAGTCTCAAGTTTAAATTCTGGATCCATCAGCCACCTCTTAAGATGGGCCTGTGTCACTGGTCATGGAAAGTGAAAAGGCATTTCCAAGAGAAGAAACTTCTTTCTGCATTTGGAAAGCCCGTGCCGATTCCTTCCTGTCTTCACTTGGCATGGTGGGTTTGCGGAGCACCCTTCCTGAGGGGTCTTTCTCTGGCTTTCTGCAGGGGTGACATCCCTGGAGACCTACCGCAGCAGATGGACAGAATACCCGATTCTCAGTGTTTTTTACAATATTTAAATATGTAACATTGCCTTTTTCCACCAAAGTGAAAATGGGCATCTCACTAAACTCCACTTGTAGGACCTTTAAAGTGAAATTTGGCCTTCAGTTCATGCAAGAGCCTCTGGATTTGTACAGGATCTTCTGAGGCTCTGACTCTGCCCATCTGTCAGTGTCTTGGACAAATATGTAACACTGAGCTTTCTGGAATCCCCAAGGATTCTGGGCTTGACACATGAAAAATGTGGTGAGATTCTTGGACTCAAGGCGTGCGGGGGGGGGGGGGGAATGGGGGGAGGGGAGGGTTGCTCTGCCATCCGTGTCTCTCTAGGGAATGCAGTGGATTTGCCAGTTGTGGGTTCTGCCATCTGGATTCTATCCTTGCCTCTATGGCTGAGGTGACATTTGACCTCTTGCTTTTGGTCCCGCCTGTACAATAAGGCAAGGAAGGTTTCCCTGGGTGATGCCCACATTTCTAGAGAAACGTGTGTCATTTTAAATGTCAGCCAGTCGTTTGCACTTCTCAAAAAAGAGAAGGCAAAAGAAAATCCATTAGCAAACACATTGCGGGAGGAGGCATGTCACCTTTGGAGGTGGCTCTTTTCTCCTTTGGTTATTCTTAGAATGAGCTCCATGTGCTGGGCGCAGTGGCTCACACTTACAATCCTAGCTACTCAGGAGGCTGAGATCTGGGGAAATCCAGGTTCAAAGCCAGCTGGGGTACTAAAGTCATTTGTGAGACTTTTTATCTCCAATTAACCACTAGAAAACCACTGGGCATTGGGCACTGTGGCTCCAGGGGTAGGGTGGTAGCCTTGAGCCGAAGAGCTTAGGGACAGCACCTAGGCCCAGAGTTCAAGTCCCAGGACCGACTGACCGACCAACCAACTAACCAAAAAAACAACGAAGAAGGAGCACCATGTGATATTTGTTTTAAATTTAAGTTTCTTAATAACGATTCCTATTGAGTTAATCGTTCGCAGCTGCCTGCCCACCTGCGTTTCCCCCATGCTGCCAGCCAGCTGCCCCGAGCTGCCTGTGAAGGCCTCCCCGCTCTGGGTCTCTTGGCACCGGGTTTTCCCTCTCCAGGAGGGTCGCCTGCCCTGGAGGAAGCAGCGGGTGCTCTTCTGCCCTCGCCCGGCAGGGCAGTCCACGCATGGCTCCTGGAAGTCTCCAGGCTGCTGGCTTTCTGCGCGAGGCGGAATCGGGGCCCTTTTCCCGGGAAGCCGTGGTGGACGGGGCTGTGGGGAGCGGCGGCCGCCTCCCCTCCCCTCTCACCCGCCCCTGGGGCCTGGCACCCTCTGCGCCCCCTCGCTCAGGGCTGAGGTCCCGGCGGTCCTTCGGGGGGACCTGCGCCCCCACCGCCCCAGCGCGCCGGCCCCGCAGTGGGGCCGCTCCGGGGGCCGCCTGGAGGCCCGGCGAGGCCCGGCGCGCTGGGGCGAGCGAGCGCCCGTCCTTGGCACGCGAGGGTTCGAGCGCCCCGCGGGCGGAGCCGCCGGGAGCTGCGCGGGGGAGGCGGGGCGGCGCGGGGCGGGCAGGGGGCGGGCCCGGGCGGCTCGGGGAGTATTTGACAGGGGCGAGGGCCGCGGCGGCTCGCGAGCTGAGCAGCGCCGGGCGCCTGGCGCGGAGGGAGGCGGCGGGCTCGGAGAAGCGTCCGCCGCGGGCTCCGCGGTCGCCGGGCGGGAAGCGCGCGGCCGGAGCCCCCCGGCCGCGGTGCCCACCATGCTGCCGCCCCTGCTCTGCTGGCTGCCGCTGCTCGCCGGGCTGCTGCCGCCGGCGCCCGCGCAGAAGTTCTCGGCGCTCACGGTGAGTCCCACGCGGGGCCCCGCGCTCGGCTGCGCCGCCCCCTGCCCGACCCGGCCTGGCCGGTCCGCGCGCCCGGCTCGCGGCGAGGCCCGGGAGCAGGTGGCCCCGGAGGTTCCGCGCGGGTGGCAGAGCCGGTGGCCCTGGCCCAGCCGGCGGCGCCCGGGCGCGCTGCGCTCCCCGCGCCGGACACCCCGAAGCCCCGCGTGGGTCCGCAGACCCGCGTCCGGGCGCCCGCCGCGGCCCCCTCGTGGGCGACGCCTGTGGAGCGCCCGGGTGGCGGGGCCGGGAAGGTGGAGGGGTGGCGGGGGTCGGGGTGGTGCGCGCCTGCCGCCCCGGCCCGGGGGTCTCCGCCGTGGGTCGCCGGCTCTGGTGTCTTCAGGTGCCCGGCGGCCCTGCGCGGCCCCGGCGTCCGTCCGCGGCGCCCAGCCTGGCCGGCCGCGGTGCCTGCTGCGCCCGCGGACCCGAGACGAAGGCCATCTGCAGAGGGGAAAACCCTGGGCTCCAGCGCCATCCTCAACAAGATGAGCATCCCGGAGGGCCGCCGGGCAGGGGAGGCCACGCAGGGGAGCGGGCGCGCGGGGCTCATAGCTGGAATCCCCGGGCCGGGGAGGCCCTGTCCCGCGTCTCAGAGGGACGCGTAGGTGAGGACCGTGGCGCTCGGTGGTTTCCCTCCGCAGACCGGGCCGGGAGAGTCGCGGTGGACGCGCTGGCGCATGGAGAAGGGCACTGCGTGGGGAGGTGTCCGGGGGCCCGCGGCCGCGGCTCCCCCGAAGGCAGGAGGTGTCGGGGCGCGCACGCGTGCTGCTCAGTCGGCAGGCAGTTTATGCTTCACCAGGCTTCCCTGTTCTCCTCCCGTCCTCGGGGACCCTCTAGGCTTAAAGCCCCCACCTCTCTCCGCACAGTCCTCCAGGATTTCCTGGGGCCCGGGGACTCCAGCCAGCTCCGTGTGGGGCCCTTGGAGCTGCGTCCACACCGCAGACAGGGTCTCCCTTCCCGCACTCCCCAAACCCTCCGCTGTGGAATCGTATTTGCCGTAACACTTGGTGCTTCTTTCACGTGGGGAAGGAACGTGGCATGTTCCTTCTGAGCCCTACCTCCAGGTCAGGAATGGAGGATGGGTTCTGCAGATAGCATGGAAATGCAAACGCCTGGTCACTGGTAAATATTAGATGCTCTGGAACTTTCTGTGCTGCGAATCTCTTTTCAAATCATCTTCTATTTTTTTTGGACAACTCCTTGGTTCCCTGAGTCCTCATCCAAAACCAGAGCTCCTGTCTGCAAGGTTCGGTGACTCCGAGGCAGCCCGCCAGGCTGTCAGGCTCAGGAGGTCGGAGCCCGCCCTGCTGGAGGTTCCGTGGCTTCTCTAGATTTTAGTGTCTTATCTGTGGTGTGCGGGTGAGGAGCAGTATGATTCAGTGGGGGGGGGGGGTGAAAGGCAGCTGGGGGGAGCATCTGGGCCGCTCTGGCTCCCAGTCCATGATAGTTCCAAGCCGTGGTCCCTCGGAAGAGCATGGCTCACATTGGCATGGTCACTCATATTTGGTGGTGTCATTGGATCTTGGCTTTCTTGGAGCAGACCCGCCTCGTGGTGTGTGTGTGGCCCTAGGAGAGCTGAGTGAACGGAGACATGGAGGCCACGAGAAGTGTGAGTCTGTCTCCTGTTGACTCAGTTGTTCTCATCTTCAAACAGGGCACTCCTCCCCCTCCCCCCTCCCCCTCCCCCTCCTCCTCCCCCTCCCCCCTTCCTCCTCCTCCTCCTCCTCCTCCTCCTCCTCCTCCTCCTCTTTGGAGGTTAATTTGCCACCCCTGGGGTGAAGAACCACGCTGGGTGTCTCCTCTGTAAGAGGGTGCTTTGTTTGTGGGTACGGCACACTCACCATGAGATCATGTCCAACGCTGACTCTGCTCGGGCTGGTCACTGCCTCCTTCCCACCAAAGCCACTCTTCAGAAATGGCATGGTAAGGCCCTTCTGTGTGCCTTCGACCTCGCGTTACCTCCTGGGGTTTCCTCCGGCCTTCATGTGGTTTCGGGCCATTAGAGAGTTCTTCAGGACGCCCCAGCCTCCCTTGTGGGATCCAGGCTGCTGTCCCGCGAAGAAGCGGACGCACTCCAAGGCCAGACCATGTCCACAGCATGCCTGGTCTTTTTGCAAAGGACTGAGACCGGGGGTACTTCCTAGTGTAATTTGTTTTGCTTCTACATAATTATGCTGTTCAAAGAATAAACAGACATTCGGTTAGCAGAGTGATTACAGTTCTTCAACTTTCCCACAGACAGAGAACCAAATAGGAATCTGGATGGGCCAGTCAGTCATTGGATCCAGAGGTATTTGTGTCCTCGAGGACAGTGTGGCCCCTTCACCCTTTTCCTGGAGCTCTCGAGGTTTGGAGCTAGCGCTCACTGGCTCATTTCACCCGGTGGAGCTGTACCCATACCCAGCAGGCTGACGTCACGTGTTCCTGCTCAGCCCTGCTCTCTCATGGTTCGTGCTCAGGGGCTCCCGAGAGGAGCGGCTGCCTCCCTGTCCCCAGAGGGGAAGGCTGAGGCTTGTCTAGGCCTGGGCACCAAGTTGCTCTCTGGGTTTCTAAACCAAGCGGTGGTGGTTTAGCTCCTGGGTCGCCTTCGCTTTGTCACAACTTGGAAGCATTGGTTAGGATCCATCCCTCACTGTCTCTTCCGATCACAGGCCAGAGAGGACCTCCATTCTATCCTGTCCTTTCTCCCCCGAGACCCAGGCCTGAACTGGGTATCTGATGCTTGCGTTCACTCATAGGCTGCTCTACCGCCTGAGCCATGCCTCCAACCCCAGTTTCCACGAAGGGCCTGTCTGCAGGACAGGACCATTGCTGGTCTGAGGGGAAGTGTGGGACAGAAAGCTGAGTGGTGAGCTCCACCCTGTTTGTGAGAAGGGGAAAAGGCCAGGGAAACGACATTTTTCCGCCTTCAGGTTTAGAAGACTTTTCTGATGAGCCAGTCTAAGCCAGGTCCTGGTGCTGACAAGCGCCCTCCCCCCATCTGAGCAGCAGTGGCAGGGCTCACGCCCCCCTCCCTCATGTCCCCTGGCTGGTGTCGGCTATGTCAGGGAGTGACAGCACAGCCACTCCTGACTGTGCTTGAAGCTCCACTGGGTGACAGACTAAGGCGGGGACCTGGGAGGAGGGAATGACACACCGACGAAAGTGCCCAAGTCAGAAGCCCATTGATCTCATGGTCTCAGAACCAAACCATCTAGGGAAGAGATGGCTTTAATTCTGAAATTCAGGTCATGAATACGCTCTGAGCTTTAAGCCCCAGAAGATTGTGCAGGGAGTGAGCACAGGCATAGGTAGGCTGGGATGGCTCAGAAGAGAGGGGCCGTCTCCGTGATGCCACATCCAAGCCTGCGTGACGCTGAGGCCTGGCTGGAACGGCCGTCAGGAAAACCGGAAGTGGCATGCCCATCTGGAGGGCAAGGGTAGCAGGTGGGTGCTTGGCGTGAGGGGACACATATGCCACTGAAGACATGGATTTGACGAGATGAATTTCCTCTGGGACTTTGACGCTGGGTAAGAATTAAGAAAGACGTGTTTTCCGTGGTGGAGTTCATGGTGGTAGGCCCGACGGTGCCTCTGAGGAGGAGGGGTTAGCACAGCTCGCTCTGGGCGAGTTTCCACCACCGGCCACCGCCTGTCTTTGGAGTTCGAATCACATCTGGAACAATATCCTGCTCTCCCACACACAAGGGAAGATTCAGGAGTTCAGAAGCGATTGTGGAGCCCCATGTGTGTAGGCTAACAACAAATAGCTACACAAACACCGAGACATTCTTAGGTGGTTTTACAATGCTAGCCTGAAAATGTAAAAAACAACAGAGATGATAATAATAATAAAAAACCAGATCAATAGCACCAAGTAATCTGTTGGCTCACACTCGTCTTGTAGGATGAGATTCAAATGGGACTCTTCCTCAGGTATTTGGAAAGGTTTTCGTGGGGTGGCCCGTCCAGGCTCGGTTCAGCGTAGTAGTTGATGAATGCACAGCGTCCCTCGTGCTCCTTCCCAGGCTCTCCCAGCAGAAAATGGATAGATCCTCAGTGAACAGAGGCAGCGTCGGAACCATTTCCCTTTGAAAACACAGTCACATGCGGTGCTCGCACATGACACAAAGCGGTTTATTTGTCGTTGGGCTGACACTTAGGAGAAGGATCGGGTCCGCACTGCACACGCCACCCTTCCTCCCTTTTCTGGCACCTTTGCTAGCTTTACTTTTTTCTCTTTTGTACTTCCACAACCGGATCCTCTTGCTTTTTCCAGTCACCGATATGCGGACGTCATTATCTCACTGGCACTGCTGACATGTCAGGATGGGATTCGTTGTGTTAGTTTAGTCCCGGGTGCTGGCTCTGTCCCCTCCGTGGGGTACACTCAGTCCTCCCGTCCCCAGCGCTGGGCTCCTGGCCCCCTGTCAGCAGGCCTCTCGGCCTAGGGCAGAAGTAGATGGTTTTCCAATAATGATGAGGACCAGCGGGGCCTGCAGGGGAGGACGGGGAGTCGGTGGCTGAGGGCTCCTCTGAGGAATCTCCCCGGGGCCCTTTCCATGACGCTGCTCAAGGTCTACGAGGTTGTAGTCAATTCTGAAGCAGCTCACAGTCTATTGGTAAAACCAGGGGGGAAATGATGCAGCCCACAAGCTGATCTTGCTCAAATGGAGTGTTTCATCTGTGCTGGGACCCACGCACGACACCAGAAGCAAATGGATTACCGCTCGTTGGAAGTGGGGGCCGTCCTTTTGAGATTAGTAGAGTGTGGGTGGACAGGATGCTCCCAGCCTGGATCTCCACACAGGCACGGCCCACAGCGGGCGAGGCCCCTGGACCAGGCCCGGACTGGGGATGAGCAGGTGACACCAAGGGCTGGGCTGTGAGGAAGGGAAGAGGGCTGGATGCTCCCCAGATCGCTGCCTGAGCTGGGCTCGCACACGACTGGAGGAGCGCAGGCGGCTCAGGGAGCACAGCTCAGGCCCCTCTCAGCCGACTGCTCTGGGTGCCTAGGCGTTGGTGTTTACGTTCTCATGGGTGCTCAGAGGAATGATAAGAATTGCACATTCCGGGGAATGGTGGCAATGAGCTTGTTGGAGTAGCCAGGGAATTCCGTTTTCCCGGGCAAGAGTCCTCTGTGCCTGGCAGACAGTTCACGGAACCTTTTCTGACTTCCTTACTGTATTGTGCTCTGATTTCACCAGTTGGGTACAACACAAAACCCGTGTCCCATGTCCAAGCTCTGAGACCCAAGGTCTTGTCTTTTCTCTCTCGAGCACTCTGTCCACTGTTCTGGCTGTTTCAGAAGAAATGCACCCAGACTTGACTCTCTCTTGTGAGTCTTCTCACTGTCGTCTGCCACCCAGGACCAGGCTGGCCTCGTCACACTTCACGTGTGTGCCTGCTCCTGCCACTAGGGTTCCACCAGAATCGTGTAGGCTGGGGACCCGTCATATTCAGAGCTCGGCTTGCTCCTCAGTCAGCACACATCCGCATCCCCTGCTTTCCAAGGATGTGTTCAGTCAAGTGTGCAAGGAGTGCACCAGACTGGCCTCCCTCAGGTGTGGCCTTGTCTGCCCCCCCGGGGGGTACACACAGAGGGAACCAAGGCCTGGCCCTGCGCTGCCTGATATGCCATCTAGGCCCCCATCACGTCACGGGAGGAACCACCGGGGCTTTCTCTCAAGACGTCATTGGCAGTCTAACCAGGGCTGAGCATCCTGTCCACGCACCGCATGGCCCTGGGCCAGACCCTGTATTGTAAGAGTGATTGTCACTGGTAACCCTGTACCTCCCCTCGGGCATCGCTCACACACGGTCGCACACTCACACTCCTACATCACTTTCTGTAGGGCTAGTGGTACTGTGGTTAGTGCTGAGGACTGAATTCAGCCACCTCTGGGACTCATCACTTGAGTCGTACCTCCAGCTCTGCTTTTGGCTGGTTCATTAGAAGGTTTTTCTGCCTCAGCTGGCACTGAGCTGGGGTCTTCAGATCATACGCACGAGCCACCTTAAACTGGATCTGCGCTTGGGCTTTGTCCTCACACGGAGATTCATGTAAGTGTGTCTACTGTCCTATTTCTTCCCACAGCGGGTGGCCTTGCTGCCCACACCCGGGGCCGGCGTGTCCAGGCTGCCTCCAGGCGGGCGAGCTGTGGGATGGATGGGCTCCATTTGTGACACAGGGTTATCCCTGGAACCCCAGGCCTCAGCTCCAGACTTTCCACGCACGGACCAACATCGGTGGTGGGCAGAGCGCTGCATGGGGAGTCAGTGCAGGAGGCTTGCAGGGCAATGAAAGGTTCACGGTCCGCACTCCACCCCTCACACGCCGCACGCCAAGTGGGCCTGTGGAGACATGAGCTCTGCCTTCGGATCTGAAGGTGACTGCAGCTGTGCCGGCAGAAGGACAAGCCTCACGCACACTCTGGGGATGGGGCAGGGCCGGCTCCGGGTGCCAGCCTCAGATGCTATCTCACCTGTCCTCCCAACGTCCCTGCCAGGTGGCTCTGAGTCCCAGCCCTGGGCGCAGGTGTGCTGGCAGTGCCTGAAGGCTGGGACAGGGAGCCCTGCTCGGACCTGAGCAGGAGAGGCAGAGAGCCAGGGGTGATGCTAATCAGTTCTTCCTTCTTCAAAGGTTTATCTTCTGCAAGGCACTGCCAAAACCAGATCTCCCTTTTCATCCGGAGATATGATCCAGGCGGGCTCCTCAGTTTGTTTTTCCTGTGCTCTGGGAGTCTCTTCTACCTTTCATGCCCTGTCCAAAGCAGACAGGAAGCTCAGCCAGGCCCTGAGGCCCACTGGGGGAACTCAAGAAGAGAGCTGTTCCTCCTTCCGGGAAGGGGCCCGAGGTGGGACTTAGGGTCCCTGCTCCTGGATGCTGCATCGTGCAAAGCTCTGCCACCAGTGTGAGCTCACTGGTCCAGTTTCAGAGATTTGACACATGATGAAAATTTCTGCATCGCAGGATTAAAAATGAGAAAGGTCACTTTAAAGGCTGGTGCTCCTGGAGCCTTTTTAGCACTGCCTCCTCATTACCAGATAAGAGTGTTATGTCACTGAACTAGAATTTTGGTTTTAAAGTCAGGGAGGAGCGAGGTGGGGCCGTCCACTGGGGCCAGGCTGGCTAAGTATGAGGCTATTTTCTCTCTCTGCCACAAAGCCAACCATTTAGTGGATTGTTGGAGCAATATGTGAAATGATATCATTTCTTAAATTAATAATGTATTCCAGGATGGTTCAGCGTAGTTCTCAGACATGCTGCTTTTACAATGGACCTTGACCCTGACCAACAGTAACAAGGTCAACCAAGGTCCTGTCTCGGGGCTGAGCCATGCCCATCCTGCCACATGTCAGTTACGCCTTCCAGCAGAGATCGGTGCCTGGGGAAGGCAGATCTCCGTTTCCCTGCCTCTAGATAAATTCCCAGCGCATCCTTCCTGGATGTGCAGTGTCCCCGTCATCTCGGGACTATCAGACGCTGCCTCACATCTGGATGTGCTTTGGGGGAGACGCTCTTGTTAGAGACCTCCATTCACACGGATGCTTCTGGTGGACGGCTCCAACACCAGCCAGTGTCTGTATCTGAAAATCTAGAGGATGTTTATTTTAATTGAGGCTTCCCCTTCTGAGTTCCTTCTTTTCTTCATACTACAGACTTGTGTTTATTTTAACGTGCCAGGTTTACCTCTCAGGTGTCCGGTGACTCCATAAATCACCTTAGAGACGTGGAGTTGCTTCCCCGCTGAGGTCCACACTTCACAGTGCAGGAACCTAAATGAGACCCTCTCTGTACTGTGGGAGGCAATTACCACTGGAGGGTAGTGGTGGGCAGGCAGCCACAGACAGATGGGTGGACAGACGGGTGGACAGACGGACAGATAGGTGAACAGGCAGGCAGACAGAGGTGTGCAGACACGAGGCAGGCAGGTGGACGGCAGGAGGGCATGCACACCCTACAATGAGGTGAGTGGCTATCAGGTCGTGGCTTCCACCTGCAGCAGGGTCCATGTCACCATGCGAAGGAAGTGGGTAGAACCCCATCAAGATTCAGAAGGCCTCCATCTTGAGTGCATCCAGTCGGGGGGATGGGGCTCGGGTCGGTCGGGGTGGTGGGGCTCATGGAGGGCCAAGTGCAGGCACAGCTTGCCCCAGGTGCCCCCAGATCCCTCCAGATTCCTGCGGGACCCCCCACCAGGGCTGGGAACTGGCCTCAGGCCTGGGGCAGCACACTGTCACACTGACCCCTGCCCCAGCAGAGACGCAGGCCTGTCTCCTGGGCAAGTCTAGCTCCCCACCTGGCTGTTGGAGGCAGAAGGTGAGCAGGCCTGACTCGAAGTGGGGATAGACGGCTCCCACATACTTTGGTTCTCTTTCCTTCTCTTTCTAACTGGCCCAGTGAGGACACGCCCGTCCTCTACCTTCTTTCCCTGGGCTCTCAGGGTTTGAGGGTCTCGGTGGGTGTGACAATGACCCAGTCCTCAGTGCTGTGAGCAGGAAGAATGCCCTCTCCCATCCCCACTCTGGCGAGCTCTTCTTGAGCATGCGTGTCCAGCACTCAGAGGCTCTGCAGTCTTCAGCAGCCATGCGGGCTCTGCCTTCTGGGCTACAGCACCCCCACAACCTCTGCCCCTCCCCCTTACAGAGCCACCATTGGAAGGGTTGTCCGTGCCTGCAGCCGCCGAAACGGCAGACCTCTAAGCAGGAAGCAGAAATCCAAGGCTTGTAAGTTAGGTGCTGAGTTCAAGCCCCAGAATTGGCACAATAAAAACAGAGGGATTTCCCCGTATGTGCTCAGGTTTCCCTGTCTGCCACGCCCTGCAGAGGCCAGGCCATGGAGGCAGGGCTGGGTACATAGGAGGACAGACGGAAACTTACCACCAGTGCAAGCTGTGTCCACCTCAGCCCTGTTTACGCTGATCGCGAGGGCTCACAGACATTCCCCCTGGGGTCCAAGGCGCCTCTTGACTTGTGGAGGAATTTGGGTCACCAGCAGAATGCACCGTGTCCAGGACACAGCCTGGGAAGGCCGCCCCGGCAGCATCTGGAAGTGGGCTCTCGGGACACGGAGGGGAGCGCGGGTTAGTCACTCCCGGAAGGTAGAGAGCAGCGATGAAGGTGAGCCCGCATCCTGCGAGGGTAGAGGTCACCATGCCTCAGTGCCGCGGCGTCCCCACGACGACACGGTGACACCACGTCCCCAGCGGAGGACACAGGTCTCTGGGTAGAGATGCCAGCTGGCACAGACTGGATTGAGGGCTGCAGTGAGCCACATTTTACCCCTGGCATTTATGCTCCTTCCACTGAGCGAGGGCTTTGGAGTTCTGCTCTGTGATCCAGCTCAGCGTTGTCTGGCTCCCAGGCCTGCGGAGCCAGCTTGCCTGGGAAGGGACAGACAGATTTCCCCGGGAGGCAAAACTCAAATTTGATTTAACTCAGATGAGCCAGCAAGTACCTCGGGCCAAATCAGTTTTGTGAGTTTTCAGTTCGATTTTTCCATCTAAGAGTCAGAGACCCAAGCACCAGGAACAAGTACCGTTACATTTCTAGTAAGCTACAGTCAAACAGACCTGCTCAGATCATGTGGCAAAAGACCAGAAAACGGTACCCTTGAACGCGTCAGTAGTCTTGGATGGTTTGCAGATCTCTGATTGTGCTGGTTAGCTTTACTGGTCATGGAAGAACTTCCTTTGCAAGGACTCACAACCCCATTTTGAAGGCATGAGGAAGAAGAGTCAAAGCTGTAGCCAAAGGAAATTCTGAAGCTTCCTCTGGAGGAGCCTGAGACCCCACACCACTGGAACTGAGGACTCTTAGTTCCTGAGGACCCAGCTTAGTTCCAGCCAGCTGGAGGCGGCAGAGTCTGGGACAGCCTGAAGGCTGTCTAGAGCATGGGACAGACACTCAAGAGCAAATAGCTCACTTCCCAGAGACGGCACTGTGAACTGACCAGGCCTTCCCTCTTCCTCAGAGAAAGAGACCTGCTGGTTTCTGCTTCTTGCTGCTGTTTTTAGTCTAGCGTTCATCTTGACTGTTTGCTTCCTTCTTGTTTTTAGTCTAGCGTTCATCTTGACTGTTTGCTTCCTTCTTGTTTTTAGTCTAGCGTTCATCTTGACTGTTTGCTTCCTTCTTGTTTTTTTTTTTTTTATGGTGACCACTCAATAGAAAGCAGGAATTGCTCTTGCAGCAATTTTCCACAGTCTCCCATTTTTCTCCCTAAAATGCTCTTCGGCAGGCTTTTCTCTTAAGGTCTCAATGATGAGAGCAAACTAAAGAGTGATTTCTGTCCCTCCACCCAAATTTCTCATCTCCACGTGAAGAGCTTTCCTGTCGGGACACAGTGTTCCCTCCCGAAGGGCCAGCTCACACGGGAAAGCGACGTCTTGGAGAACTCGGCATGCAGTGCGTAGAGACAAATGACTGTATTGCTCTGTGATTTTTTTAAAGCATGTCATTGCCCTGCCAAGAAATTCTTTGACCACGTGGCCCAGTTTGCAGAAGGCCAGGGAGGCACTGGGAGGCAGACGACCCCGAAGCTGTGCCCGCCTAAGCCTTGGCAGCTGGAGACGAAGGGTTAAAAAGCTGTTCTTGGAGGATTGATGGTTAGGCCACTGTCTGCTGGATTGGTATGTGAGACCTCCGCCCCCACCCCCCTGAGCTGCCCAGTGGTCATTTCTTACCAGAAGCCTCCAGCACAAAGCATATTTGTCATAGTATTTGTGCATATGCTCGGTCTTGGCGTCCTGCATTTATCCCAGAGGATGAATTCTTCCTCCATCACGGGCACACCTGCAGTGTGTTTATTTCCAAGTAAGTCTTGTGTAGGAAGGAAGTGGGTGGGGAGAGAGGCCAAGGGCTAGCATTGGCCTTCCCCGGATGTGTGGACTGGCTAAGGACGGGTGCCTGGTGTGGTGGACTGTAAATCCTGGGCCAGTCCTAGCGCTCCTTCCTTCCAGAAGCCAGCTGTGGCTCGGAGAGCCTCATCTACTCTCAGCACTGTATTCACAGTGCTGTGGGACTTGAGGCGAGCCTGGAGCCTCTCTGAGGACCGCAGGCTTTCAGGTGCAAGCCAGCAGGCTTGGTTTGAACAGCCCACCTGGCTGTGGCAGTGGAGGGACCGTCGGAGTTCAGAAAGAGCAGTGTCTTGAAGCCAGACCGCCCAGCAAACGAGACCAAGAACCAGACCAGCACAAATGCAATTAAAAATGGCATTTTTCTCTCCAGTGAAGTTTAGGGCATGTGACATGTGTCTCAGTAAATTCAAACAAAATCATATTCTTATGTTAGAGAGCTTAGTGAGATACGCAGTTGTTTGACAAAGATGATTCTCCTTTTGAAGTGGCTAATATGGATTGTGCTTACTTAGATTTTCTTTTCTTTCTTTTTTCATGTATTTTTGTTGTAATTAATAGAAGGGTTACATTATATTCACCATATAGAAGGTGCATTGCTTCACATACATGGATACCCTTTCTCATGTCTTGGTCCCCATTACTTAGATTTTCTTAGGCACAGAGTTAATATCTGTTGTTCAAAGATTTACTGTGCATGTTATGAAACTAGTCAAAACCTTGTAAGCCACCCTCCACCCCGAGGAAGCACGAGTTGCTGTTGCTTGTTCTCACACGGTGAGGACACCCTCACAGTTACTCCAGGATTACAGCGTCGCCTTTTGCCGTCCTTGGCTCAACCAAGACATGCCAGTGAGTTAGCGGGAAGCAAGGGCAAAGCACATAGCATATCAGGAGGAGGTGCTGGCAGGCTCGTGCCACACAAGAGCCATCTCCACGGGGGCAGGCGGGCAGGGGAGGGGACTGGAAACTGAGGCTGCCCCTCACACCCAGCCTGGCCTGCAATGCCACTTAGAGCACCTGCAAAGCTGAGCTGACCAGGACTATGGCTCGGTGGTTTTCAAACTTCAGTCCCCGTCCCTCCACCCTGGAATGGAGCACTCTCAGCCTCGCTCTGAGATGACCTTGGCGATGACATTGTAGGCACAGGGCTCATTTCTATACTGCCTACACAGGGTCTAAAGCGAGACGGGACTGTCCATGTGGTTCTGCTGACAGCGTTTCCTTCCGTCCGCAAAGGTGCCTTTGCAGGCGCCGCCACCGGCTGAGCTCGGGGATGGGAGCAGCCACCCGCGCGGCCCATCTCTCTCTCCAGGGGGTTTTGCTCCTCCAGGAGCAGTGGTCCCTGAAGCCGCCCAGAGCAGGCTTCCAGCACTGGCTTTCCTCACCCTGACTGGGCTGTCCAGAGAAGAGAGTCCCCTGGGTCTAGCCACTGCTCCTTAGTGACACGAGCAGAGCAGAGGCAGGATTCCAGTGGGAGCTGTTTTCTCCTCTTGGACAGAGGAACTTGCTTGGCAGAGTCTACAGCCCTGAAAAGAGCAGCAGGCTTTGCTAGGGGTGACTTGGCGTGTTTGGTAAACAGTTATGTTTCTAATTTATATAAATGAAAGATGGGGTTGGTTAGATAGAGAGGATGGACAGGAATCAGAGGGTCAAGACTGGAAGGCAGAAGCCCTTGTCAAAACCAGTTTGTAGATGTCCTGGAATCAATCAATTTGGGCAATTCAAATCTTCATGCAGCTTCAGGCCTGCTTTGGGAGGCTGAGTGCACATCTAAGTGAGACAAGCAAGCCGTCTCTGGTTCACTCCAGCGTGTCAGCCAGCAGATGACATTGACGGAGACCAAGAGCGCTGGGCACACGGCCAGCCTTGCCAAGGCCTGTGTGCAGCGTTGTGAGGAGTGCATTCTCACCGCCTCTGAGGTGCAGTCACCCGCTCCGGTGGGTGCAGCCAAGCCTTCCAACCTCCCGGCTTTGGGCAGGGGGGCTGAGTAGAAGTACTGATTTCCTGGGAGTTTGCTCTGCTCATAGAAATTGCACCTCTGTGAATTCCCCAGAGTCCACTGTTTTTCCCAGGGGAAGCAGGTCTGCCTGTGCGCCTGTCTGCCTCTGGACACAGCAGACCTTCCTGCTGCTCTCGTCTGTTTCAGGGATACAGACACCCTGCTAAAGGCTCCTCATCGTCCCTCATTAGAGCTGTAGTTTTCATGAAAAAGCCAGTCATTTAAGTTATTTTGCAATAACCATGATATTTTAAACTCCATCTCTTCTGACATTATACTGCTCTATGTTTAAACAAGAACAAACAAACTTTTAAAAGACTTTCTATTCCAGTATCCCATAAGGTTTTCTTTTTCCCCTGACATTTTATTTCATAATGAGGCTGTGTTAGATATGTCTAAAGCCACAAACACCAAAGAGCTGAAAATCTGTGCCCTGCATTTTTGCCTTTGTCATTTTAGGCAACATCAGAATAATTTTTTGCAAGAGTGTGAAACAAAGAAGGGAAAATGAAGTGGGAGAGGCTGAGAGTTCATTACCTGGAAGTTGAATTCTGCTACATTTTAAAAGAATACCACAATTTTTGCACACACAAACTGTTTATTAATGAGTCCTGACACTGAAGCAAGCATGTGAAGAATTTAGTATCTTGAAAATTTTTTAGATCTTAATCATTTTTTGGTCTGCATTTCAGTACTGGTAAACAGATGCTGTTACGCAGCGAATACTCTGAGCTTCTTCAGCTCGTAAACCCGAAACTACAGCAGGACACCAAGCCTCCACCTCTCAACCTCTGCCTGGTTACCACTTGCTTACTCTCTGGTCCTTGCTCACTCCAGGCCATCTCTCTCTCCAGTTTGTTTCATGCAGCACCATTCCCTCCCGGCTCATCCATTCTGTAGTGTGTGCCAGACTGCTCTCCCCGCACGTTCTGAAGACTGGCCAGACTCTCTCCAGGCACTCCACACCAGGTTTCCTGCCAGATATCAGCCGCCATGCTCTGCAGATGAGCAGATCTCTTCAGACCCCAACTCCTGTTCTTTACCAGACACATACCCAGCAGCTGAATCACGGCGTCACACAGGGCTGTCATATTGTTTTCCACGGTGCATCCTGTATCCTCACCAGAGCTTGTTCTTTTCTGATGTTTGTGTTTGTTATCTTTTGCTTTATTTTGGGGTCACGTTAGGATTTGGACTTGGGTTCTTAGGTCTGGTAGCTAAATCCTCTGTTACTTAAACCATGCCCCAGGTCTTTTGGCTTAAACTCTGAGTCTCCGACCTTTAGCCCCTCACGGCTGGAATAAGGTGTAGCACCACCACCCAGATCATTTCTGTTAGGACGAGTGCCTGCCTGCCTTGAACCACAGTTGTCTAGACGGTTGTCCCCCAAGCCGTTGGGACTGTATCTGCCAGGAGCTGGGAGACTGTGGAACTTGGAGGAGAGTGACAGGCAGCTGCCTCCAAAGAGGGCTGCAGCCTTGATTAGTTTGGGAAACAGAAGGGGAGGCTAGGAGAGGTGGGGAAGGGGAGTCTGAGGGGTCCCGGTCTAAACAAACTGCTCATTGCCTGGGTTTTGATGTCAGTCAGGCCTCCCTCTGGAGTTCTCTTGCTATGTGGAGCACAGCCATGGCACTAGGATGGGCCTCTAGTGCCCAGACTGGAGCTGAGGCCACCAGGGACTGGGTGGTTGGTTGGTCCTTCAGCACATGCGGGAGCGAGAGGGGCTCAGGGCACATGGCATGTTTTACATGTGTAGACGAGGGGGGCTTGAACTTATTGGAGTCATTGGAGTAAACCCGGCTGGAGTTTAGGTTTGAGTGACCCCAGACATGGTGGGGACAGGCTGTGACCCACCCTTTTCACAATAGTTGCCATGCTCAGATGGGCAAGGCCTCTGGCCCCAGGGTACCAACAGTTCAGTCAGGGGCGGGGTGGTCCACCTCGGCTACCGTTGTCCTACGTTGTACTACCTAGCTGCTGCTGCATGTCTGGTGGGGCGGCATACTGCCACACACTTCCGTCAGGCTTTAGGTATTTCGTGATTTGAAAGAGAGATAGGGATGGGTCCCTTTAAACAGGGAGACCCGGAGCTAAGCCTGGAATGTACAGGAGCCCCATTCCGGGGTCCCCCACCAAAGACTGACTTTATGATTTAATACTGAGACCTTTATCTGTGCTGTATGTATGTGCATATACACATGTGGATGCATGTTTGTGTAAGTGTGTGTGAGGCCAGGTACAGTATATAGAAGACTGGGATCATATATTCTACATTTGCATTTCAGAGCATTATCTGAAAACATATGACAGGCATTTCCTACACTTTACATACATTTGTAAGTGTGGAATTCTAGGTGCTTGTTAAGCCAATCTTTTTGCTGGAGAATTAGCTTACTTCATATATATTAGGCTACTAGAATTGCACTGGGGAGCAGTGTATGCATATATTCAAGGACATTGCTCATTTTAACTCTGGATCTGTTTGGATATGAGACTCTCGGGTCACAGTTATCCTTATTTTGAGGCCTCGGATGCATATAAGTCACCAGGATTCCTTCAGTTATGGGCCATTTGGAAGTGGTCAGAGTAAGTCACCGCTGAAAGTTCAGAATCAGCAAGTTTATTTTTCTTGGTTTTTGATCTAAGAGTCTGGGTTCATTACAGACCATCACGCAATAAGCCAAGGACTCCAAATCTTCAACTAAGTTGAGCGAAGTGGGAGTACTTTTGAGTCCCAATTAAGGCTGGTTGGGGTTTAGAGCTGCAGTGTACATGGTGTCATTTTCCTGTGGGCTCATGATTTTCAGGACTAGAACCAGATGGCTGTGCCTGTGGGAGGAGCAGCCTTGCCAGAATGCCATTGCCAGGCTCAGGGGTGGGGCTCAGCCATAACCCAGGCCAAGCCACCACAAGCTGCCCCATTCCCAGTGCTCAGCTCAGCTTCTGGCTGCGTCTGCTGCCCCAGGCCTCTGAGGTCTTAGCTCCATTCTTCACTTCTTCCTGGTGAAGAACAAAGGTGGGCCTCTGGATGTCTATCCTGGACTTGGTCATGATGGTACCGAGACAGACATGAGCTGTCAGACCTGGAACTTGGCTGTTGAATGTGGGAAGCTGGACTCCAGTCAAGCCCCGAGAGCTGGGAAAAGCCCTCCATTCTGCAGGGAGAAGTGTAGAGTTGTGCACCTGCTTCAGAAAACAAGTTGAATATGTATTTCCTCACAATCCATTCCTAGTAAATGCCTAGGAGAAAATGGAGCCAAGGCGCACACCAAAACCACGGCACACCTGTCCATGGTGGCCGGTGAGGAAATGGAGCAAAAGTCCACACCAGAAAACCACGGCACATGTGTCCATGGTGACTGCTGAGGAAATGGAGCAGAAGTCCACTCCAGAAAACCACGGCACACCTGTCCATGGTGACTGCTGAGGAAATGGAGCAGAAGTCCACTCCAGAAAACCACGGCACACGTGTCCATGGTGACTGCTGAGGAAATGGAGCAGAAGTCCACTCCAGAAAACCACGGCACACGTGTCCGTGGTGACTGCTGAGGAAATGGAGCAGAAGTCCACTCCAGAAAACCACGGCACACGTGTCCATGGTGACTGCTGAGGAAATGGAGCAGAAGTCCACTCCAGAAAACCACGGCACACGTGTCCGTGGCGGCTGGTGCAGAGGGCAGCTGGCATGGCCGCACTGTTTGGCCATAGTCAGCACGGGTGGCCCTCTTTGCAGGCGGGCTTCCTGATATGCGGCTTCTGGTGGAAGGGAACGGCCACATGTGCATGCACACACACACACACACACACACACACACACACACACTCACTCATGTAGACACACTCTGATCTTTGCTTGTCTCTGCATGACATGCACAGTGAGCAAATCTGTGGAGGCCAAAGTGAGCCAAGAGGACAGAAATGTTCTGTCTTGACTGGCGCTGGAGCAGTGCGCCCGGGAAGAACCAAAGGCCGTTGACCTGTTCGCTTTAGATTGGCAAAAGAAGGGCAGATGCATTGCGTGTTGACAAAGCTGCAATGTTTTTTTAATGCTAGCAGTTTAGGTATTCGTAGTCAATTTTAAAGCTGCTTGACAGGCTCGTGTGGCTTCTTATCCAATTCAGATTTACTGTGTGGAGCAGCAGTGGCGGAGCTGGCACCTCTCTGCCTGATGCTGGCGACTGTCTGTACATGCCAGGGACCGCCAGGGACCGGACCTCCTGACGTCTCATTGTGGATGTTGAGTCCTGTCACCCCAGCAGTGCCTGAGCGGAAGAGAGCATTTCTGGAGGTCCCTTACCCTTCCCAAAGCCATCGAGAAACTCCGTGGTCCCCAGGCTTCTCTGTGCTTAACAGCCCAGTGAACAGCATGGCGGACTCAACAGCCTGCAGCTTCCCTCGGATCAGTGGCTTTAGATAAAGAGGGGTCCATTTCCTGGTGCAGTGGAGCACAAGGAGGAGACATGAAGGAGGCACACATCTCGTTCCTTCACGCCGGGTCATAGAAAGGAGCCAGCCACTCTGTGCGGCTGGGGTGGGAAGCCTGGCGGGCTTAGCTCTGAAGAGCCCTTCCCTTCCAAGGGCTTCCGCCTCCATTCTCAAGGCCAGGGCTGTGTCTCACTGGGTGGCGGCAGTCGTGGCCTTCTGGAGGCCGATCTGTGCAAACCTGTCTGCCTGTGTATAACGGTTCACATTTTGTCGTGGTTCCACCCGATAGAATACAGAGAAAATATTGCTCTTTCCAATTTGAGGCTGTCCAAGGCCAAGCCTTCTAGCTGTTCATTAGAATGGCAGCTGGCCCCGGCCTCAGCCCTGCAGACCCGCCTTCTCTTAGAAGAGAGCTGTAAACCGGCGGGGAATGCGCTGTCCTGGGTGATGACCAGTTGCTGGTGGACTTTGGGGGGCTGTCGGGGGCAGGGGGGGCTGGCCGCCTGGCTTGTTGGCCGGCAGATGATTGTTACGTGTCTGGGATCAGCTTCTGCCCCAGTTGCTCAGAGCATCACAAGCACCCCAAGATCCTCACCATTGTTCTCAATAGCAGTGAAAACCTGGTGAAAATTTAAACGCAAACGTGGATTTGATGTTCCAGTTACAATACCCGCCTGAATGCTGTGGGGATTTCTGATCTTATTGGACACAGGTGTAGAAAAGACATTGTGTTTATATAATTATGGTGTTAGTGCTACATTTATTTGTTTTGCCAAGGGATTTAGCCTGTAGCTATGTAAGTCGGGGTGTTGACTTTAAATCCAGGGCACGGTTCGGTTTTTTGTTTTTGTAAAATTCTTTTGTACAGCAAAAAACAAAAAGTCTTCTGGAAAATTTTACTGTTTTAATTTAGTTTTTACAACCAGTGAAAAGTTATACATTTTCATAAAATTACCTAAGAAGAGATTTCTAACATTCTAGCATTTCAAGTTCATCATCATTTGCTAAACATCAATTTACAATTCAGATGTTCATTTTATGTTATCAGAGAAGAAATTCATGCTTCAATTCTAGCCAATGAGAAAGGAGCACAAAGTAAAGTTGTAACACCTCTATGTGGACATGGCATGTTTTCTACGGGAGAAGTCCCAGGAAGAGGCTTTCTTGTTACTCATGTACTTTCAGTGGCTACTCAGGCCTAACAGGGCTTGTTTTCTGGAAGAAAGCCCTTCAGCACCCCAAAACAATGCTTTTAAAGATCCACTCAGCTCCCAGAACAATGCTTTCTGCATCAATTTACTAGTTCCTTCATAGTTTTTCTTTTGACATTAGAATTCTAGTTTTCATACAGAAACGAAAGACAAGCAGGCCTCACAACATGCAGGGGAAGTACCCGTCTGTCGGGAAGGTGTTTTCAGTGGTCTGGACGCCATTCTTGGGTTGTTGAAGGCTCCCCTGCAAGTTCTTCTCTATTTTTAGTTAGCTCCGTTGCTCACCGTCGAGGGCTGACTTTTTCACCTTGAAGCCTCTTTGCACAGCTCAGTATTTCTGGCCCACCTTGGAAATGGATGCATTTATTTAATCAGAATGATCTCTCTCTTGTTTTCCACTTGTGAGTGACCATGCTTTGGCATTTGGCCCTTTGGCTCTGGGCATGCCCCTGGCATGCCCAGCTGGCATTTCCTGAGTCCTGTGTAAACTGTGGAAGCTGCTGGGATCGAGGAGGGGGCACACTGACATGAAGGCTGAGCCATGGGAGTCTCGGGAGGCCTGGGCAGGCCAGTGCCAGCTTTGTGCATGGCCAGGAGGGAATTCTCCTTACACTCCACTCTTGGGAGGAGGCGTGGCACAGCCGTGCACGATGGGGTGGGTGATGTGCAAAGCTTTGGAGTGAGACACAGCTTTCCAGAACCAAAGAAAAACCACAGCCACCAACCTTCAGAATAGACACATTGGAGAGAAGGCTGGGCAATCTGAGATGATAGTAACTCAACCAACAGTATCAAAAGACGAGGGAGAGAAAACACAGTATGCTAAGGTCAGCTTTTGACGAGTGGATAGCGAGACATGATTTTATTTTCCAAGGAAATGTATAGAACTTGATCTTGTGCCCCGTGCCCTCTCCCCTGTCCCCTGTGCCCTGTCCCTTGTCCCCTGTGCCCTGTCCCCCGTGCCCTGTCCCCTGTGCCCTGTCCCTCGTGCCCTGTCCCCTATGCCCTGTTCCATGTCCCTCATGCCCTGTCACCTATGCCCTGTCCCCCGTGCCCTGTCCGCTTCCTGGGCACCAGGGAAGTGCTTAGGTGGCTGGCAGGGCCAGCCGCATGGACTCTGTTTCTAGGTTACAGTCTGCAGGTAGCAGAGATGCCCTGTGTTCTCTGCTATCTAGAGCAGCCCCTGCCAGAGGTAGCCACCGAGAACTTAAAATGTAGCCAGTGGTAGACAGAATTTAACATTACACTTTGTCATAATAATGAATTTAAAATGCATACAGACACATGGCTGGTGGTTTCTTGACAGGACCATGGGGGTTGGAGGTAAACGCGTTAGGCTGAACCACAGGTTGGGTGGAGGGCCCTGCCCTGCAGTTCTGGGAAGCCCGTAGCCACTGTGCGGGTGATACCAGTGTCTTTCAACAGAGGGGCCGCCTGCCCCCCACATCTCCCTTCCCCAGGCCCTGCTTCCAGGAGCATCTGGGAGGGAGGCAGCCAGGCATGTGAATGCAGAGGGTGTGGGGTGTGGGGGCAGCAGGGGGGAGAGGGTCTGGGGTAGGAGACCTGTGTCCTGAATGTAGTGGGGCACGCGGGCATGTGTGCTGCCAGGTCACTGTCAGATCCGAGCCCTGCCTCTTGCAGGGTCTGTGCTCTGCAATATGAAAACATGAAGCTGATGTGGACAGGTGAGCCTAGGCAGATTCCAGGCTCTGGGGCTCTTCCTGGGCTCGGTCAGGTTCCAGCAGCTCAGCCTCTGGTTCCTGCTTAGCCCGTCATTGGCCCTGGCTGGAGGCAGCCTATCATGTCACGCAGTCTCAGCTGAGGTTTGGCCCTGAGCACTCCATGTGTCAGCTTTCAGCTCTACGCCCTGGCCTTCCGGGCCATGTAATATTTGCTAACATGTATTTTACTGCAATTTGCTCTAAATGCTTTGAAATGAGACTTAGGAAAGTGGTATGGCCTTGGGCACTGGGAATGTTGTCTCACCAAGACGCATCTGAAGTTCCGGGAAAGTGAGGGCCAGGTCGTGTGGGACGTGTGGCTGTCCACCAGCTGGTCGAGCTGCTCTGGAATGTTCCGTGGCCTTCAAGGCGTTGCATCAGCTCCAGATTGCACTAAGTAGAGCCGTTTCTCAGATGACAGGCCGGATCATGGAGATGTGGGTGTAGTGCTTCCTCTCCCTCTCCGGAAAGTCCCTGGCAGGTGGCTGGTCAGGACTTCTGTAGCACCAATTGGCAATGGGTGGCCGCGGTCCCCGCACGGATAGGCCCCGAGCACATGACGCTTCCCAGAGGCTGACCCAGACACCGCCAGCTAGCGTGGCCAGGGACACCTAGTGTTTAGGGCCCACGTACGTGCCGTGAGCTGACACAGCAGCTGGCCAACACACAGCCCTGCTGGTTGGGGGCTAGGCAAGTGGTAGCCTGCTCCGGTCTGATCACAGAGTTGGTTTATGCTTTGCTCTTAAGCCCTCCTCCTTTAGCCACTCCATCTCTGCCACCAAGAAATTCCTTTTCTATCTTTGCTCTGATTTCTAAGTCTGAGGTTCCTCTGATGCCGTGTCTCAGCCTGGGCCCTGCGAATGAAGTGTAAGACACAAGGCTAAGTGGACCCTCCCCCGTGAAGCCCCAGTGCGGCTTCCACTCCAGTCAGCATTCCCTTCTGGAAGTTTCCTGCTTCCCTGTGGAGTCTGACCATCTTCATGTCCCGTCACTGAACAGCCTGGACTGGGCCCTGCCAAACTCATTTTACACCTTCATCCAAAGAATGCTGTGCAGCAGGCAGGGGCCAGAAGAGTCAGATCACCCCAGAGGAGTCAGCCAGAACACACCAGAGAGGTCAGTCAGATTACCCCAGAGGAGTCAGCCAGAACACACCAGAGAGGTCAGTCAGATCACCCCAGAGGAGTCAGCCAGAACACACCAGAGAGGTCAGTCAGACCACCCCAGAGGAGTCAGCCAGAACACACCAGAGAGGTCAGTCAGACCACCCCAGAGGAGTCAGCCAGAACACACCAGAGAGGTCAGTCAGACCACCCCAGAGGAGTCAGCCAGAACACACCAGAGAGGTCAGTCAGATCACCCCAGAGGAGTCAGCCAGAACACACCAGAGAGGTCAGTCAGATCACCCCAGAGGAGTCAGCCAGAACACACCAGAGAGGTCAGTCAGATCACCCCAGAGGAGTCAGCCAGAACACACCAGAGAGGTCAGTCAGATCACCCCAGAGGAGTCAGCCAGAACACACCAGAGAGGTCAGTCAGATCACCCCAGAGGAGTCAGCCAGAACACACCAGAGAGGTCAGTCAGATCACCCCAGAGGAGTCAGCCAGAACACACCAGAGAGGTCAGTCAGACCACCCCAGAGGAGTCAGCCAGAACACACCAGAGAGGTCAGTCAGATCATCCCAGAGGAGTCAGCCAGAACACACCAGAGAGGTCAGTCAGATCACCCCAGAGGAGTCAGCCAGAACACACCAGAGAGGTCAGTCAGACCACCCCAGAGGAGTCAGCCAGAACACACCAGAGAGGTCAGTCAGACCACCCCAGAGGAGTCAGCCAGAACACACCAGAGAGGTCAGTCAGACCACCCCAGAGGAGTCAGCCAGAACACACCAGAGAGGTCAGTCAGATCACCCCAGAGGAGTCAGCCAGAACACACCAGAGAGGTCAGTCAGATCACCCCAGAGGAGTCAGCCAGAACACATCAGAGGAGTCAATGAGAATCCCCCAGAAGAGTCAGCCAGAACACACCAGAGAGGTCAGTCAGATCATCCCAGAGGAGTCAGCCAGAACACACCAGAGAGGTCAGTCAGATCACCCCAGAGGAGTCAGCCAGAACACACCAGAGAGGTCAGTCAGACCACCCCAGAGGAGTCAGCCAGAACACACCAGAGAGGTCAGTCAGACCACCCCAGAGGAGTCAGCCAGAACACACCAGAGAGGTCAGTCAGATCACCCCAGAGGAGTCAGCCAGAACACACCAGAGAGGTCAGTCAGATCACCCCAGAGGAGTCAGCCAGAACACACCAGAGAGGTCAGTCAGATCACCCCAGAGGAGTCAGCCAGAACACACCAGAGAGGTCAGTCAGACCACCCCAGAGGAGTCAGCCAGAACACACCAGAGAGGTCAGTCAGACCACCCCAGAGGAGTCAGCCAGAACACACCAGAGAGGTCAGTCAGACCACCCCAGAGGAGTCAGCCAGAACACACCAGAGAGGTCAGTCAGATCATCCCAGAGGAGTCAGTCAGAACACACCAGAGGAGTCAATGAGAATACCCCAGAAGAGTCAGCCAGAACACACCAGAGAGGTCAGTCAGATCACCCCAGAGGAGTCAGCCAGAACACACCAGAGAGGTCAGTCAGATCACCCCAGAGGAGTCAGCCAGAACACACCAGAGAGGTCAGTCAGATCACCCCAGAGGAGTCAGCCAGAACACACCAGAGAGGTCAGTCAGATCACCCCAGAGGAGTCAGCCAGAACACACCAGAGAGGTCAGTCAGATCACCCCAGAGGAGTCAGCCAGAACACACCAGAGAGGTCAGTCAGATCACCCCAGAGGAGTCAGCCAGAACACACCAGAGAGGTCAGTCAGATCACCCCAGAGGAGTCAGCCAGAACACACCAGAGAGGTCAGTCAGATCACCCCAGAGGAGTCAGCCAGAACACACCAGAGAGGTCAGTCAGATCACCCCAGAGGAGTCAGCCAGAACACACCAGAGAGGTCAGTCAGATCATCCCAGAGGAGTCAGCCAGAACACACCAGAGAGGTCAGTCAGATCATCCCAGAGGAGTCAGTCAGAACACATCAGAGGAGTCAATGAGAATACCCCAGAAGAGTCAGCCAGAACACACCAGAGAGGTCAGTCAGATCATCCCAGAGGAGTCAGTCAGAACACATCAGAGAGGTCAGTCAGATCATCCCAGAGGAGTCAGCCAGAACACACCAGAGAGGTCAGTCAGATCACCCCAGAGGAGTCAGCCAGAACACACCAGAGAGGTCAGTCAGATCATCCCAGAGGAGTCAGTCAGAACACACCAGAGAGGTCAGTCAGATCACCCCAGAGGAGTCAGCCAGAACACACCAGAGAGGTCAGTCAGATCACCCCAGAGGAGTCAGCCAGAACACACCAGAGAGGTCAGTCAGATCATCCCAGAGGAGTCAGCCAGAACACACCAGAGAGGTCAGTCAGATCATCCCAGAGGAGTCAGTCAGAACACCCCAGAAGAGTCAATGAGAACACCCCAGAAGAGTCTGTAAGACCACCAAGAGGAGTCAGTCAGACCACCTCAGAGGAGTCAGACAGAACACACCAGAGAAGTCAGTCAGATTACCCCAGAGGAGTCAGTCAGCACATCCCAGAGGAGTCAGTTAGACCCCCAAGAAGAATCAGTCAGACTACCCCAGAGGAGTCAGCCAGAACACACCAAAGAAGTCAGAACACCCCAGAGGAGTCAGACGGAACACCCCAGAGGAGTCAGTCAGCACATCCAGAGGAATCAGTCAGACCACCAAGAGGTATCAGTCAGAACACCCCAGAGGAGTCAGTCAGCACATCCCAGAGGAGTCAGTTAGACCCCCAAGAAGAATCAGTCAGACTACCCCAGAGGAGTCAGCCAGAACACACCAAAGAAGTCAGACAGAACACCCCAGAGGAGTCAGACAGAACACCCCAGAGGAGTCAGACAGAACACCCCAGAGGAGTCAGTCAGACCACCAAGAGGTATCAGTCAGAATACTCCAGAGGAGTCAGTCAGACCACCCCAGAGGAGTCAGACAGAACACCAAGGGGAGTCAGTCAGAACACCCCAGAAGAGTCAGAACACCCCAGAAGAGTCAGTAAGACCATCCAGAGGAGTCAGTCAGACCACCCCAGAGGAGTCAGACAGAACACCCAGAGGAGTCAGCATATCCCAGAGGAGTCAGTCAGAACACCTCACAGGAGTCAGTCACAGCATCCCAGAAGAGTCAGTCAGGACACCCCACAAGAGTCAGTCAGAACACCCCAGAGGAGTAAGTCAGAATACCCTAGAGGAGTCAGTGAGAACACCCCAGAAGAGTCAGTAAGACCACCAAGAGGAGTCAGTCAGAGTACCCCAAAGGAGTCAGTCAGAGCACCAAGGGGAGTCAGTCAGAACACCCCAGAAGAGTCAGTGAGAACACCAGGAAGAGTCAGTAAGACCACCAAGAGGAGTCAGTCAAACCATCCCAGAGGACTCAGAGAGAACACTCCAGAAGAGTCAGTCAGACCACCAAGAGGAATCAATCAGAACACCCCAGAGGAGTCAGTCAGAGCACCCCAGAAGAGTCAGTCAGAATGCCCCAGAAGAGTCAGAACACCCCAGAAGAGTCAGTAAGACCACCAAGAGGAGTCAGCCAGACACCCCAGAGGAATCAGTCAGATCATCCCAGAGGAGTCAGCCAGAGCACCCCAAAGGAGTCAGTAAGACCACCAAGAGGGGTCAGTCAGACTACCCCAGAGGAGTCAGCCAGAACACCCCAGAGGAGTCATTCAGAACACCCCAGCGGAGTCAGTCAGGTCACCCCAGAGGAGTCAGTCGGACCACCAAGGGCGTTAGAACACTCCAGAGGAGTCAGTCAGACCACCAAGAGGAGTCAGTAAGAGAAGGAGTCAGGCCACCAATAGGAATTAGTCAGACCACCAAGAACAGTCAGTCAGAGCACCCCAGAGGAGTTAGTCAGACCACCCCAGAGGAGTCAGTCAGATCACCCGAGGAGCCAGTCAGAGTACCCCAAAGGAGTTAGTCAGAGCACCCTAGAAGAGTCAGTCAGACCACCAAGAGGAGTCAGTCAGACCACCCCAGAGGAGTCAGTCAGACTACCAAGAGGAATCAGTCAGAACACCCCACAGGAGTCAGTCACAGCACCCCAGAAGAGTCAGTCAGACCACCAAGAGGAGTCAGTCAGAGCACCCCAGAGGAGTCAGTCAGAACACCCCAGAAGAGTCAGTCAGACCACCAAGAGGAGTCAGTCAGACTACCCCAGAGGAGTCAGTCAGACCACCAAGAGGAATCAGTCAGAACACCCCACAGGAGTCAGTCACAGCACCCCAGAAGAGTTAGTCAGACCACCAAGAGGAGTCAGTCAGAATACCCCAGAAGAGTCAGACCACCAAGAGGAGTCAGTCAGAGTACCCCAAACAAGTCAGTCAGAGCACCAAGGGGAGTCAGTCAGAACACCCCACAGGAGTCAGTCAGACCACCAAGAGGAGTCAGTCAGACCACCCCAGAGGAGTCAGAGTACGCCTGAAGAGTCAGTGAGAACACCCCAGAGGAATCAGTCAAGACACCCCAGGAGAATTAGTCAGACCACCAAGGGGGGTCAATCAAAACACCCCAGAGGAGTCAGTCAGACCTCCAAGAGGAGTCAGTCATAAGAGGAGTCAGACCACCCCAGAGGAGTCAGTCAGCATATCCCAGTGGAGTCAGTCAGACCACCCCACAGGAGTCAGTCAGAGCACCCCAGAAGTGTCAGAACACCCCAAAGGAGTCAGTAAGAACACCCCAGAGGAGTCAGTCAGAACACCCCAAAGGAGTCAGTAAGAACACCCCAGAAGAGTCAATAAGACCACCAAGAGGAGTCAGTCAGACCACCCCAGAGGAGTCAGTCAGACCACCTCAGAGGAGTCAGCCAGAACACCCCAGATGAGTCAGTCAGATCATCCCAGAGGAGTCAGAGCACCCCAAAGGAGTCAGTAAGACCACCAGGAGGAGTCAGTCAGACCTCCAGGGGGGTCAGTCAGACCACCAAGAGGAGTCAGTCAGAAGAAGAGTCAGACCACCAAGAAGAGTCAGTCAGAACACCCCAGAGGAGTCAGTCAGAGCACCCCAAGGAGTCAGTCAGACCACCAAGAGGAGTCAGTCAGAACACCCCAGAGGAGACAGTCGGACCACCAAGAGGAGTCAGACCACCCAGGAGCCCTTCAGGCATCAGCTGTGAAACCCTGGCAGGGGAGTTCGCAGAGTGTGGTTGCCTCTTCCCTGCCTGCTGGCCCTCTCCCCTCTCCCTGCCTATGGCCCTTTCCCCTGCCTGCTCCCCCTCTCCCTCTCTCCTACTCGCTGCCCCTCTCCTCTCTCCTCCGGGGTGAAGCCTGGCCCCTCAGCTGCCTTTGAGAAGACTGAGCTGTGTGGAGACAGTGTAGAAGGTGAAACCTGAGCAGGGCTGAGGAAGAGGAGTAAAGAGATGTCAGGGCAGACTGCACGTGGGAGGCGATGGAGACCCAGTGATGCTGTGCCCTTCCACATGCCTGCTGCCTGCCATGGTGTCAGTGACAGGCACTGCTGCCTGCACGCACCATGCCGTCCTGCCAGCCCTCCCTCACCTCCAGTGCTCCAATCCTGCACTACTGTTCTGGGCAGGCCCTGCCCAGCCACACCGTGGGAGACCTGTGGAGGTCCCCATGCCTGCACACCCACGAGCAAGGTCCCCACGCCTGCACACCCACGAGTGAGGTCCTCACACCTGCATACCCACGAGCACAGGTCCTCATGCCTGCACACCCACATATGGAGGTCCTCACACCTGCACACCCACAAGCGAGGTCCTGACGCCTGCACACCCACGAGCGAGGTCCTCACGCCTGCACACCTACGAGTGGAGGTCCCCACGCCTGCACACCCACGAGGGAGGTCCCCACGCCTGCACACCCACATATGGAGGTCCTCACGCCTGCACACCCACGAGGGAGGTCCTCACGCCTGCACACCCACGAGCGAGGTCCTCACGCCTGCACACCCACATATGGAGGTCCCCACGCCTGCACACCCACATATGGAGGTCCTCACGCCTGCACACCCACATATGGAGGTCCTCACGCCTGCACACCCACATATGGAGGTCCTCACGCCTGCACACCCACGAGCGAGGTCCTCATGCCTGCACACCCACATATGGAGGTCCTCACGCCTGCACACCCACATATGGAGGTCCTCACGCCTGCACACCCACATATGGAGGTCCTCACAGCTGCACACCCACATATGGAGGTCCTCACGCCTGCACACCCATATATGGAGGTCCTCACGCCTGCACACCCACATATGGAGGTCCTCACGCCTGCACACCCACGAGCGAGGTCCTCACGCCTGCACACCCACATATGGAGGTCCTCACGCCTGCACACCCACATATGGAGGTCCTCACGCCTGCACACCCACGAGCGAGGTCCTCACGCCTGCACACCCACATATGGAGGTCCTCACGCCTGCACACCCACATATGGAGGTCCTCACGCCTGCACACCCACGAGCAGAGGTCCTCACGCCTGCACACCCACATATGGAGGTCCTCACGCCTGCACACCCACGAGGGAGGTCCCCACGCCTGCACACCCACGAGGGAGGTCCCCACGCCTGCACACCCACGAGCAGAGGTCCTCACGCCTGCACACCCACGAGCAGAGGTCCCCACACTTGCACACCCACGAGGGAGGTCCTCACGCCTGCACACCCACATATGGAGGTCCTCACGCCTGCACACCCACATATGGAGGTCCTCACGCCTGCACACCCACATATGGAGGTCCTCACGCCTGCACACCCACGAGCGAGGTCCTCATGCCTGCACACCCACATATGGAGGTCCTCACGCCTGCACACCCACATATGGAGGTCCTCACGCCTGCACACCCACATATGGAGGTCCTCACGCCTGCACACCCACATATGGAGGTCCTCACGCCTGCACACCCACATATGGAGGTCCTCACGCCTGCACACCCACGAGGGAGGTCCCCACGCCTGCACACCCACGAGGGAGGTCCCCACGCCTGCACAACCACGAGCAGAGGTCCTCACGCCTGCACACCCACGAGCAGAGGTCCCCACGCTTGCACACCCACGAGGGAGGTCCTCACGCCTGCACACCCACATATGGAGGTCCTCACGCCTGCACACCCACATATGGAGGTCCTCACGCCTGCACACCCACATATGGAGGTCCTCACGCCTGCACACCCACATATGGAGGTCCTCACGCCTGCACACCCACGAGCGAGGTCCTCACGCCTGCACACCCACATATGGAGGTCCTCATGCCTGCACACCCACATATGGAGGTCCTCACGCCTGCACACCCACGAGCAGAGGTCCTCATGCCTGCACACCCACATATGGAGGTCCTCACGCCTGCACACCCACGAGGGAGGTCTTCACGCCTGCACACCCACGAGCGAGGTCCTCACGCCTGCACACCCACGAGGGAGGTCCTCACGCCTGCACACCCACATATGGAGGTCCTCACGCCTGCACACCCACATATGGAGGTCCTCACGCCTGCACACCCACGGGCGAGGTCCTCACGCCTGCACACCCACATATGGAGGTCCTCACGCCTGCACACCCACATATGGAGGTCCTCACGCCTGCACACCCACATATGGAGGTCCTCACGCCTGCACACCCACGAGGGAGGTCCTCACGCCTGCACACCCACATATGGAGGTCCTCACGCCTGCACACCCACATATGGAGGTCCTCACGCCTGCACACCCACATATGGAGGTCCTCACGCCTGCACACCCACGAGGGAGGTCCTCACGCCTGCACACCCACATATGGAGGTCCTCACGCCTGCACACCCACGAGGGAGGTCCTCACGCCTGCACACCCACATATGGAGGTCCTCACGCCTGCACACCCACATATGGAGGTCCTCACGCCTGCACACCCACATATGGAGGTCCTCACGCCTGCACACCCACATATGGAGGTCCTCACGCCTGCACACCCACGAGGGAGGTCCTCACGCCTGCACACCCACATATGGAGGTCCCCACGCCTGCACACCCACATATGGAGGTCCTCACGCCTGCACACCCACATATGGAGGTCCTCACGCCTGCACACCCACATATGGAGGTCCTCACGCCTGCACACCCACGAGCGAGGTCCTCACGCCTGAACGCTCATGTGCTGTGACCCTCACGCCTGCAGGCACAGCGCTCTCCTGGCCTGTGTGGACACCACGCATGGGTTGTGGGACACGACCTCCCCCAGCGCCGTCTCCGTGGTCCGGCGTGAGGGCTGAAGGCTGCCCCTGGCCGCCCTGCGATCCACTTTACATCACCTCTGACCTGAGAAAGGTCGTGATTTCTTGTCAGAGCTCCTTCTTGTATGAAAGTCACATCATCCGCATGATAGATGACTGGGAAGAGGGTAGAATAACAAACTTCCTACCAAAATTCAAATAAACATGAATCAGGAACAGTGAATAATCCAAGAGTTTCCTTGACTGCTCTCCAAAAAGTACTAACGAGAAGCAAAGATATCCATTTTCATCACTGAAATTAATGCTGAAGTGGAGACAGGGAAGGACAATAAATAAAAAGGAAATGTTTGGGGAAAGGAGAAGAAAATTGCAGTGTATGAGGCTGCCAGCTGCGCAGGCCTGGATGTGGGGGGCTCCCGTCCTTTAGGACAGAGGTGCGGAGTGAGCTGAGAAGCTGGGAATTATCGCCAGGGCAGCAAAGACTGGTACACGTCTGTAAAAACACTTATAAATGGTTTTATATCCTCCTAAGTAAACAATAAAGACAGAGCGTGTGGAGGGAGCAACAGACACACACAGATAAGGATGGACGGTGGAAAGAGTGGGGAGAGAGAAGAGAGGAGCGAGAAGAGGGGGAGAGGTGGGAGTGTGGAGGCCAGCTCTGGAGGCCAATCCACAGGTTAAGTGTGACCTCGAGAGCTGGCCTCCACGCTCGCCCATGGACAGCCTGGCCTCCAGAGCTGGCCTCCATGCCCGCCCGTGGACTGGCCCCTGGGGTTCTCGCTTGGAAATCCTCTGTTTCAGGACGCTCCTATCTCCAGGCTTTGTCTCAGCCGAGCCCCTTGACTCCAGCCCATCCGGCTCCACCTGGGCTTCTTCTGGGCTGGCCATGGGCCCCCTGAACCCAGAGCCTGACAGGGGAGCTGTGCTCCCGAGAGCAGGGGTCTGGTGATTCCTGAGGGAGGCCCTCCCCACCACCGCACCTGGGCCCCAGCTAACCAGTGGGAGAAAGCAGACACAGGTCCTTTCCCCAGGGAAAGAGCGAAGGGAGCAGGGAAAGGGCATACGGTTCTCTCTGGGATAAAATTCACCTTGGCACTGTGGGCTCCAGGAGTTTTCACCATGCTCCCTGGTTGCTCGCCATTTTCACCCCAGAAGCAGAGAGGTCCACCTTTGAAGAAGAGACCAACCCACTAAGCCAAGCCCACCTGGGTCACCACCCTGCCACTGTCACAGGCCCACTTCAACCCTGTTCCCTGGTGGGCCTCCTCAGGGATGCCTGCCCCTCTGGTGGGCCTCCTCGGGGACGCCAGCCCCTCTGGTGGGCCTCCTCGGGGACGCCTGCCCCTCGGTGGGCCTCCTTGGGGACGGCTGCCCCTGGGTGGGCCTCCTTGGGGACGCCAGCCTCTCTGGTGGGCCTCCTCTGGGGACACCAGCCCCTCTGGTGGGCCTCCTCAGGGACGCCTGCCCCTCGGTGGGCCTCCTTGGGGACGCCAGCCCCTCTGGTGGACCTCCTCTGGGGACACCTGGCCCTCTGGTGGCCCCATGTGGGAGGCTGCCTGCTTCAGGACACCTGCAGCCCACAGCTTTTGCCCTTCAGCAGCTTTTGTGGTGCTCAAGTTGCTCCCATGCCCGGTTGGTCCTGAGTCTCTAGTCAATGTGACAAGAGAATGTCATCGAGTTAAGATCTGGCGAGTGTGTTCACCAGTTGCTTAACTGCTTGGACTTTGTTTAAATGTTTTTCTTTTGGCTTAGATATAGGTGTTTATTGGGGGAAAGCGTAGACTGCGCCTTTGATCCATTGTGCTTGGCCTGTGTTCTCCTCAGGCGCAGGGCGCTGGACTCCACCAGCGTGCCGGCCTGTGTGTGCCTTCCCACACCTGCCCTGCTCACACCTGTGCAAACAGAGCTGCCTGTGGGAAGGACAGAGCAGGAACATGCGGCTGTAATGCAAAGCCTTTTGGCAAAATGAAAGTTGCTCTCGGTCCAATTGTCTTAACTCCAAATTTGGCAAAATGCTTCCCACGGTGACTCAGTTTGAAGACTTTAAATGACATTCTTTTAATAAACAGTG
Source organism: Megascapheus bottae (assembly GCA_024803745.1). Lineage (NCBI taxonomy): Eukaryota > Metazoa > Chordata > Mammalia > Rodentia > Geomyidae > Megascapheus > Megascapheus bottae. Next base: position 1,272,143 of record JANJXV010000004.1, on the reverse strand, counting down.
AATTCCACAGGACAAAACAATCATATTTTTCACCATTAGTTGTGTTTATTGAAAGGTGCAACCTGGTTCTAAAGCATATTTTTGTCCATGCTGTGTCCCCCTGGGAATTCAATTGGTATTAAATAGGGAGGGAGAAACACGTGCATAAAGGGCCTGCTTTCTCCTTTGTAAGAGAATACTTCCATTGTGCGTTCTGCACCATTAAAGGATTAAGCTTTATGGTCAAATTCCAAGTGCTTGAAAGCTAGATAATTTCTTTTTCAAATAAAACAGTAGGGAAAATGATCATTTCCATGTTTTATCTAAGTCCTCAGCACTTCCTGGCCATGGTTTCAGGAACTGCATAGGCCAGCCAGCTCTCACCTGTAATAGGGAGCAGGATTTGGGTGTTTTATCTAGAATGGAATGGCACCTGCTCCCTGCTGAGACAAGCCCAGGCTCTCTTCCTCCTCCTCTTCCCCTTCCCCCTCCTCTCCCTCCTCCTCCTCTCTTCCTCCACCTCCTCCTCACCTCCTCTTCCTCCTCTTCCTCCTCCTCTTCTTCCTCTTCATTCTCCTCCTCTTCCTCCTGCTTCTTTTCCTCCTCCTGCTCCTCCTCTTCCTCCTCCTGCTCCTCCTCTTCCTTCTCCTGCTCCTCCTCTTCCTTCTCCTCTCCTCCTCTTCTCCCCCTATTATTCCTCTTCCTTCTCCTCCTCTTCCTCCTCCTCCTGCTCTTCCCCCTCTTCCTCCTGCTCCTCTCCCTCCTCCCCCTCCCCCTCCTCCTCCCCCTCCCCCTCCTCCCCCACCCGCTCCGTCTCAGGCCAGGATGCTGCTCAGCCCTGCTTAGAGAGCAGGTCCATGGGAATGGTGGGGTGACTTCCTTCAGCAGGGCACCCAGAGCACCACCCCTCCAAAGGTCCTCCAGCCTCCGCACACCTACCCTGGCGCCGTCCCTGGTGGCATGGAGATGCCGTAGGGCATAGTGAAAGGGCCACAGAGAGGCTGGGTGCCTCCCTGGCAGCATGCAGCTGAATGCCGTGTGCTTGCTCATCCGTCCCAGGGTAAAAGCTGGGTGTTTGTGCATTTGAAGGGCTTGGGACCCTGTCACCCCCACCCTGGGGCTCTGTCACCCCTCCCTGGAGGTCGGTCACCCCACCCTGGGGCTCTGTCACCCCAGCCCGGAGGCCCGGGTGGAGGGAGGCCTGGCTGGGGAAGGGAGGAGCCGAGCTTGTTGGCTGACACTGCGGCCGCACTCAGAAGACTCTGTTGTGGAGCATCAAGGCCTTACTCACTCGTGAGCCATCTTTCCTCTCTCACGCTTCTCTCGAGCACATCCTGATGTCCATGCATCAGAGAACGAGTGCCTGGGCGGAGGGTCTGCGCACGCTTGGGGCGCGTCAGCTCCAGGCTTCCCATCAAGTGGAAGTCGCTTCCATGACTTTGTCCAGCATGGTGCAGGACCAGACAGGAGGGGTCTGGGGGACGCAGATTGGGACAGAGGGACAGGCAGGGGCCATGGGGCTGTGCAGCTAAGAGCCCCCAGGAGTCGCTGAGCACTAAGCCTGGGGTCCGCAGAGGAAAAGAGGGACCGGAAATGGGGAAGCGGCACAGTCTGCAAACGTGCAACACACAACCAGGCACAGTGCTCCAGGCCCAGGCTGGGGCTGGGCCGGTCTCTTCTCTGTGATCCTGGTGGATCCCGGAGCAGGGCGGTGAGGAGGGTGCAGCCTGGGTGTTCACAGCCCCCCTCCCTACAGACTCCACTCACGCTTTCAACAGAGACCGTGACTCTGGGAAAGCAGACAGGTAGAGACACACGTGCCGCTTCGCATCACACCCAGAACATGAGCCTGGAGCCAGGGTTTCCCTGCGTGGCTGAAACAGATGAGGTGCCCATGCAGCCCTCCCTCAGCCAGAGCCCAGAGACCCGCTCCCTCCCGCCGGCCCTGGCTGTCCCCGTGAGGGAACCTGCCACTCAGTGGGACAGGCCTTCCAATGTGTCTGGCTTCTTTCTCTCCCCAAGTTTCTGAGAGTGGATCAAGACAAAGATAGAGACTGCAGCTTGGACTGCGCGGGCTCCCAGCAGAAGCCGCTGTGCGCGTCCGACGGGAGGACCTTCTTATCCCGCTGCGAGTTCCAGAGAGCCAAGTGCAAGGACCCCCAGCTAGAAATCGCCTACCGAGGAAACTGCAAAGGTGAGCCACTGGCCGGCCCGGTGCAGGGGCCAGAGGACAGCTGAAGTGCATGTGTGTTCATGTGTGTCGTGTGCATGCATGTCCATGTGACACGTATGCTAGCATGCATGTGTAGTGCACACATATGTGTGTGCATGTGTGGTGCACGTCCATCTACATGTTGCGTGTGTGTAAGTGCATGTTCACGTGCAGTTTGTGTGTGTATAAGGGTACATGCAGATGTGTTGTGTGTGCAGTGCGTGTTTGCATGCAGCGCATGTGCAGGCTAGCTCGTGTGACATAGTGTTACACTTGTCTTCTTTCTCTGGGACCCTGTAAGTTGAAGGGTAATTTCTAAAAGTTGTTGAATGCTTATTTTCCTTAAAGTGTTTTATGCTGTCCTAAAGCAAATGGATCCATGTTCTTCAGGTTGAATTACTTATCACTCTCAAAAACGTTATGGTGCTTCTTTTTCTCCTTTTTAAAAAAATAAATAGCACTACTGGGGTTTGAACTTAGTTTTTCATGTTTGCAAGCGGGTGCTTTGCCACTGAGCCATGTCTGCAGTCCTTTTTGCTATAGCTAATGTTATACCTGGATTGCTTGGACTCCGATCCACCTATTTATTTTTCCTACTGTAGCTGAGATAGCAGGCATGTGTCACCACCCCGCACCTTTCCTTCTGAGATGGGCTTTCATGGTCTGTTGCCCAGGCTGGTCTCAAAACGCGATCTTGCGGACCTCTGCCTCACCATAGCTAAGGTTTGCTTAGTCGTGCCCTTCTCCTCTCCTTCTCCTTCCTCTTTTTAGTAAGTGGAGGTTACACAATTGCATGCGTGCACTGTGCACAACTCATCGAGTGCTGGCTTTATCCTTGCAGACTTCTCCAGAGTAGGAATCAAACAAGCTAACACTTGTGCATAGAGGAGAACCTTGAGATGCTTCCCGGGTTGGTGCAGGGCTCCCCTCTCCACACTCCCTGGTGTCTCACCAGGAGGCGGCTTTTTCTTCTTCTTGGTAACAAGACCACAAACCAAAGCCGACTTGGAGAGGATTTTCTGTCCTGACCAGTGGGTACAGTCTTTCCAGATGCAGCATTCTAGGTAAACAAACTCGGGTTACTTGTTCAGCTGGAGACAGACAGCTTTTTGTTCCGTTCTGCGGCCTCACGATCACCTGTGCTGGGATGGGAACGGTTGACTGGCTGGCCTGGGTGGCGGCACACGCCTGTGATCCCAGCATGTGGGAACTGGGATGGAGGATGGCGCGTCCCCGTCACTGTGGGCTGAATAATACAACCCTAGAGATGTCCAATCCGAAACAGGAGAACGTGCACTTCCTCAGGCACAGGCGGCGCCAAGCGTGGGCGCCCTGGCTTCCCCGCAGCTCTGGCCGCACGCGTGCACAGAGGTCCAGCTCAGGTTCCTCTCACCCCACGGACAGGAGGGGCTGGTGCAGGGCAGCTCAGGGCTGCTTCTAAAAGCGGTGTGCTGTGTGACCCTCCTCTCGGGACCAAAAGCCCCACAGCCCCTTGTGGGTTCTCCACAGGACCGGGTGCCCTGGCCCCTTCCCCAGGCTGTGGCTGGGGATTTCCGCCTGTCCTCAGAGCTCAGCTGCAGCACTCACCACCATCTCTCCTGGCACAGCCACCCAGCCCGAGAGGGCTCACAGGGACGGAGCCTGGGCCCCGGCTTCGGCTTGGTAGCCATGGAGGGACCAGTGCTGTGATTTGTTTCTATTTGTCAAGAACGTAACCTCTGCAAGTTCTGTAGTGAGACCTAGGTGGGGACTTGCTCCCTGGAGCCGAGTGGGGTAGGAGAGGGACGGCCCCTGGCCCCGGAGGTGACGGGCATCTCTGCCTGGCCTGTCCGTGCTTTCTGCTGCTGACCCTGGCTGGTGTGGGGGGCCCTGGCGGGGGCACGGCACCCACTGCTCTGAGGACGCCCTCACACAGCTCTGCCTCTGGCTGTCTCGTTTGGATGTTATGGGTTAGAAACAAGAATGAACATGTCCACAATTAAGCATTTATTAAGTGGATGAAACAGGACATGTGTGTGTGTTCCTGCTACGGTGTAAGCCATGGCTGACTCGAGCCACAGTGCTTCACACTGGAGGATTCTTCCCACAGTTCACAGACGTTTGCGGACTTTGTGTTTTCAGAACCCAGCAAATGATCTTTTTCTTTTGATCTGAGACCAGTAGAGCTGGCATTGAATAAAAACGAAAAAAAAAAAATAGAAAAAAACCCCATGAAAGGTCACATGCCAGAAGACCTTGGAACGGAACCATCAAGACAGCTGACAAAGGCAGTGTTCAGGGCCAGAAGCGGCGGGGCGGCCGTAAGCTGTGGAGGCCGAAACGTTCAGCACATCACTGGGATGGCTCACACCCTACTTTAATTTTTTTTCCCCACTAAGGGCCAACGAAAATTGCACACTCAGCGATTTCCTGCTTATTTATAATCTGTCTGCGTTTCTGAATTTAAAGGGGGAACTTAGGCCCTCCTCCCTCGGCTCTGCGCTCTCGTCTTGTCATTGTTGCAGGAAGCGCGGATTGATAGCTGCTCCATGGTTGTGGGACTGTGACTGAAGCTGGAGTGGAGGGGTCCTGGTCTGGGGGGGCTCTGTGGGCAGGACGCACTCCTGGGGAGAGGGCTGGGCCTTGCCTGAGAGAGGAGCTGCTGCTTTCTGCGGGTCCCTGTCACCACCTCCAGCCTCATGGACGACAAGGAGCTGTTTATGCTAGAAAACCTCCTTATTTTCCTCCGAGTCTGGCCCTCAGAATAACAAGTGGATGATGTATTATAGCTTTGGAACATAGCATCTGCCTTCATTTGCTGCCAGCAAAAATGAGAGGTGGGGCCCTGGCGGGCCAGCAGGCTGTGGCCACTACAAGGGAGCAGGACTTCCTTCGTCCGGTGCCATCTGATCTCCAGCCCACACCGTGCCGGTGCCACCTCGGCAGCCAGGCTCTGCCGCGGCCACAGAAGATGACAGCAGACACGGCGGCTGACCTCTGAGTTCACAGGGCCACCCTGGCAGCGCTGACCTCGGAGTGGCTGCCCGGACGCCGAGGTGGCGTTCCCGTCCAGCAGGACTCTGCCCTGGCCTGCGGGCCGGGGGCTTCTGCAGCAGGAAGCGGCAGCAGGTGCGGGGGTGGGGGCGTTGGTGTGGCCTGGGCAGGCCTGTCCGCGTGAGCATCCCAGCGGTAGAGGTGTGCGCTGAGCCCAGGTCCTGGCGCGTCTCTGAGGGAGGAGATGCTGGCCTAGAGACCACTGGGAGTGGGGTCACTTTGAAGATGCTGGCTCTCCTGGAAGCAGCCTTTCCCAAAGCATTCCCTCCCCATCGCTCCTGTAAGTTCCTCTGCAACATTCTTCAGCAATCTGGCCCTTCTCAGCATTGCTTATTCCTGTTGAAAGTGATTTGAGCAAAGCACTAAAATTATTTGCTTTCTGCTCTCTTTCCTAAAAGAAAGCCATCAGGGAAGTGGGGCCGTGGCTCCAGGAGTAGGGCAGTAGCTTTGAGCTGAAGATTCAGCTCAGGCATAGTGCCCAGGCCCAGAGTTCAAGCCCTGTGACCAACAGAAAGAAAAAAAAATCCATTTGGGCCAGGAGTTTGGCCTAGTGGTAGAGTGCTTGCCTAGCATGCACAGAGACCAGGTTCGATTCCTCAGTACCACATACATAGAAAAAAAGCCAGAAGTGGTGCTGAGGCTCAAGTGGTAGAGCTCTAGCCTTGAGAAAACCCAAGGATCGTGCTCAGGCCTTGAGTTCAAGCCCAGGACTGGCACAAAGGAAGGAAGGAAGGAAAGAAGGAAGGAAGGAAGGAAGGAAGGAAGGGAAGAAAGGATAGAAGGAAGGAGCAGAAATATCAGTCTGCTCATTCAGGTGAACATGACACATTTATCTTCTGTGATCTGTACTTACAAACTTGTGATTTCATTGGAATCTGGTTTACTTTGTGACTCAGAGAAAAAGCTACCATCAGCAGGAGAAATGAATTGTTGTCTATATTCAGTAGAATCAGCCAATAATTCATGGAAACATTCTTGAAATCTTATTAGTCATGTGTTTACATGCATAATAATGAATTATTTATTTATAAATTCCTGGTTCTTTCAAAAATGTCTGACTAAACTGTATTAAAGAGTTTTTCTTTGGTCCAGTAACAAGTAATTACATTCTCTGCTTAGACAGAGGTTAAGTTACTAATTTTGTTTAGTTAGAAGATTAGTATGATTTCCAGGTAAGATGGATTTCCTGTGTAGCAGGATAGACCACAGTTTTGAAATCACTGTGAGCTAAACTATTGCAATGTTCTCCATCCTCACTCAGCTGGCTGCGGCAGCTTTACAAAAAGAAGCAATGCTGTCGGGAAGGCACTCTTGTTCTCTGTGGACAGGAATGTAGGAAGGCTCTGCCACACAGTGTGGAAACACGGAAAATAGAAAAGCCCATGCTCATCCACGGATGGATGGACAGACAGATGTATGGCTGGATGGGCCGATGATGTGGGGGGGCAGATGGATGCATGGATGGTTGGATGAACAGACAGATGAATGGATGGGTAAAAGGACAGATGGATGGATGGGTGGATGAATGGATGGATAGACAGACAGATGAATGGATGGGTGGGTGGATGGATGGGTGAGAGTGGACAGATGACGCTATTAGGATTTGGTACATACTGGTGCTTTGAACTAGGATACTAAGAGAAAGGAAGCCAGATCCCAAAGGCCACTGATGGTGAGAGTCTCCTCCTATGAGATGTGTCGAGTAGGGAGACCAGGGGGACGGGAGTGGGTGGTGCTTCTGTGGGGTGGAGGGACACACGTGGGCAGCAGCTGCCTCGGGAGCGTGGGTGGTTCCTTCTGGGATGGAGGGACTGTCATGAGCTAGACCGGCTGTCCCACACAGCAGTGAGTAGACACTGAGGTTGCGACCCGAATGGTACCTGCAGTTATCCTATCACGAAAGCTATTTCGCTTAGGTTTGAGGATTGACTTCCGTCAGAAGCAGTACTAGGAGTGAAATCTCAGCCTGGCCGCTGGACCAGCAGCGTGTGCGTAACTGCTGATTTAACTGCACGAGCCTGAACCTTGAACATGGTGACTGCAGGGTTTCTGCCAGAGAGGATGTCTCTTCTGTCTTTTAAATGTGATTGAGAGCTCGGGCAGTTTGCAATTCTGCAGTGTGATTTTGCCACTTCCTCTCTGAGGCCCGCCTGCACCATGGGGTTCTCAGGGAAGCTGTCAGTGAGGGGGTGGAGGTGGAGGGGCTGGGCCCGGCCTGGACACCCGCTCTGCGGAGGGACCGGCAGGCGGCCACACCACCCAGGGGGCCGGGGCTGGTGCTCTGACCAAGGAGGGCGGAGGACCTCCGGGGTGACTGGTGGGGCCGTGGGTCCCTCCTCCATGTGGAGCATGACTTGGGGTTCCATATTCTGTTCCCCTGGAGAGCTGCAGGCTTGAGAACAAACGAATGGCTGGCCAGTGTGAAGTCTTCCTGGGAATGTCAGCCCAGAAAGCAAGTCCATATGCGTTAGAACGCTGATGCGTGGCCAGCTTGCTCCCGGGCTGGGAACACTGGGAATCATGTGTGGCTCCCTCAAGCTGGAGCTGGTCTCACATCGCCTTCCACAGAATCAAGCCACAGGTTTCCTAAAGAAACAGGACATCTCCCGCCAAGCGGGTGTTCTCCTCACTGCAGAGGCTGTGTCGGAACCACTGTTACCCAGAGTCCACAGAGGTGAGGGGCACGGGGCCTGGCAGAGGGCTGGCTCCCATGCACAGGTGCGTGGCCCACCTGCTGTGAGGCCCCTGAGAGGTGTGGGGCCCCTATGCAGTGTGGGGCCCCTGTGAAGTGTGGGCCCCTGTGAGGTGTGGGTCCCTGTGAGGTGTGGGTCCTGTGAGGTGTGGGTCCTGTGAGGTGTGGGTCCCTGTGAGGTGTGGACCCTGTGAGGTGTGGGTCCTGTGAGGTGTGGACCCTGTGAGGTGTGGACCCTGTGAGGTGTGGGTCCTGTGAGGTGTGGGTCCTGTGAGGTGTGGGTCCTGTGAGGTGTGGGACCCTGTGAGGTGTGGACCCTGTGAGGTGTGGACCCTGTGAGGTGTGGACCCTGTGAGGTGTGGACCCCTGTAAGGTGTGGACCCTGTGAGGTGTGGTCCCTGTGAGGTGTGGGTCCTGTGAGGTGTGGACCCTGTGAGGTGTGGGTCCTGTGAGGTGTGGACCCCTGTGAGGTGTGGGTCCTGTGAGGTGTGGACCCTGTGAGGTGTGGACCCTGTGAGGTGTGGGTCCTGTGAGGTGTGGACCCTGTGAGGTGTGGACCCTGTGAGGTGTGGGTCCTGTGAGGTGTGGACCCTGTGAGGTGTGGGTCCTGTGAGGTGTGGGTCCTGTGAGGTGTGGGTCCTGTGAGGTGTGGGTCCTGTGAGGTGTGGACCCTGTGAGGTGTGGACCCTGTGAGGTGTGGACCCTGTGAGGTGTGGGTCCTGTGAGGTGTGGACCCTGTGAGGTGTGGACCCTGTGAGGTGTGGGTCCTGTGAGGTGTGGACCCTGTGAGGTGTGGGTCCTGTGAGGTGTGGGTCCTGTGAGGTGTGGACCCTGTGAGGTGTGGAGCCTGTGAGGTGTGGACCCTGTGAGGTGTGGACCCTGTGAAGTGTGGGCCCCTGTGAGGTGTGGGTCCCTGTCAGGTGTGAGGTGTGGGTCCTGTGAGGTGTGGGTCCTGTGAGGTGTGGTCCTGTGAGGTGTGGACCCTGTGAGGTGTGGACCCTGTGAGGTGTGGGTCCTGTGAGGTGTGGACCCTGTGAGGTGTGGACCCTGTGAGGTGTGGACCCTGTGAGGTGTGGACCCTGTGAGGTGTGGGTCCTGTGAGGTGTGGGTCCTGTGAGGTGTGGTCCTGTGAGGTGTGGACCCTGTGAGGTGTGGACCCCTGTGAGGTGTGGACCCTGTGAGGTGTGGACCCTGTGAGGTGTGGGTCCTGTGAGGTGTGGACCCTGTGAGGTGTGGACCCTGTGAGGTGTGGACCCTGTGAGGTGTGGGTCCTGTGAGGTGTGGGTCCTGTGAGGTGTGGGTCCTGTGAGGTGTGGACCCTGTGAGGTGTGGGTCCTGTGAGGTGTGGACCCTGTGAGGTGTGGGTCCTGTGAGGTGTGGGTCCTGTGAGGTGTGGACCGTGTGAGGTGTGGACCCTGTGAGGTGTGGACCCTGTGAGGTGTGGACCCTGTGAGGTGTGGGTCCTGTGAGGTGTGGACCCTGTGAGGTGTGGACCCTGTGAGGTGTGGGTCCTGTGAGGTGTGGGTCCTGTGGGGTGTGGGTCCTGTGAGGTGTGGTCCTGTGAGGTGTGGGTCCTGTGAGGTGTGGTCCCTGTGAGGTGTGGACCCTGTGAGGTGTGGGTCCGGTGAGGTGTGGGTCCTGTGAGGTGTGGACCCTGTGAGGTGTGGGTCCTGTGAGGTGTGGACCCTGTGAGGTGTGGGTCCTGTGAGGTGTGGGTCCTGTGAGGTGTGGGTCCTGTGAGGTGTGGGTCCTGTGAGGTGTGGACCCTGTGAGGTGTGGGTCCTGTGAGGTGTGGGTCCTGTGAGGTGTGGGTCCTGTGAGGTGTGGGTCCTGTGAGGTGTGGACCCTGTGAGGTGTGGGTCCTGTGAGGTGTGGACCCTGTGAGGTGTGGGTCCTGTGAGGTGTGGGTCCTGTGAGGTGTGGGTCCTGTGAGGTGTGGGTCCTGTGAGGTGTGGACCCCTGTGAGGTGTGGACCCTGTGAGGTGTGGACCCTGTGAGGTGTGGGTCCTGTGAGGTGTGGGTCCTGTGAGGTGTGGACCCTGTGAGGTGTGGGTCCTGTGAGGTGTGGGTCCTGTGAGGTGTGGACCCTGTGAGGTGTGGACCCTGTGAGGTGTGGGTCCTGTGAGGTGTGGGTCCTGTGAGGTGTGGACCCTGTGAGGTGTGGACCCTGTGAGGTGTGGGTCCGGTGAGGTGTGGACCCCTGTGAGGTGTGGACCCTGTGAGGTGTGGACCCTGTGAGGTGTGGACCCTGTGAGGTGTGGGTCCTGTGAGGTGTGGACCCTGTGAGGTGTGGACCCTGTGAGGTGTGGACCCTGTGAGGTGTGGGTCCTGTGAGGTGTGGGTCCTGTGAGGTGTGGACCCTGTGAGGTGTGGACCCTGTGAGGTGTGGGTCCCTGTGAGGTGTGGGTCCTGTGAGGTGTGGGTCCCTGTGAGGTGTGGACCCTGTGAGGTGTGGACCCTGTGAGGTGTGGACCCTGTGAGGTGTGGACCCTGTGAGGTGTGGGTCCTGTGAGGTGTGGGTCCTGTGAGGTGTGGACCCTGTGAGGTGTGGGTCCTGTGAGGTGTGGACCCTGTGAGGTGTGGGTCCTGTGAGGTGTGGACCCTGTGAGGTGTGGACCCTGTGAGGTGTGGGTCCTGTGAGGTGTGGACCCTGTGAGGTGTGGACCCTGTGAGGTGTGGGTCCTGTGAGGTGTGGACCCTGTGAGGTGTGGGTCCTGTGAGGTGTGGACCCTGTGAGGTGTGGGTCCTGTGAGGTGTGGACCTTGTGAGGTGTGGGTCCTGTGAGGTGTGGGTCCTGTGAGGTGTGGACCCTGTGAGGTGTGGACCCTGTGAGGTGTGGACCCTGTGAGGTGTGGTCCTGTGAGGTGTGGACCCTGTGAGGTGTGGACCCTGTGAGGTGTGGAACCCTGTGAGGTGTGGACCCTGTGAGGTGTGGACCCTGTGAGGTGTGGGTCCTGTGAGGTGTGGGTCCTGTGAGGTGTGAGTCCTGTGAGGTGTGGAGCCTGTGAGGTGTGGGTCCTGTGAGGTGTGGACCCTGTGAGGTGTGGACCCTGTGAGGTGTGGACCCTGTGAGGTGTGGACCCTGTGAGGTGTGGGTCCTGTGAGATGTGGGTCCTGTGAGGTGTGGAGCCTGTGAGGTGTGGGTCCCTGTGAGGTGTGGGTCCTGTGAGGTGTGGGTCCTGTGAGGTGTGGACCCTGTGAGGTGTGGGTCCCTGTGAGGTGTGGACCCCTGTGAGGTGTGGACCCTGTGAGGTGTGGGTCCTGTGAGGTGTGGACCCTGTGAGGTGTGGACCCTGTGAGGTGTGGACCCTGTGAGGTGTGGGTCATGTGAGGTGTGGGTCCTGTGAGGTGTGGGTACTGTGAGGTGTGGAGCCTGTGAGGTGTGGGTCCCTGTGAGGTGTGGGTCCTGTGAGGTGTGGGTCCTGTGAGGTGTGGACCCTGTGAGGTGTGGGTCCCTGTGAGGTGTGGACCCCTGTGAGGTGTGGACCCTGTGAGGTGTGGACCCCTGTGTGGTGAAGGTCCTGTTAGGTGTGGACCCTGTGAGGTGTGGGTCCCTGTGAGGTGTGGGTCCTGTGAGGTGTGGGTCCTGTGAGGTGTGGGTCCTGTGAGGTGTGGACCCTGTGAGGTGTGGGTCCTGTGAGGTGTGGGTCCTGTGAGGTGTGGACCCTGTGAGGTGTGGGTCCTGTGAGGTGTGGGTCCCTGTGAGGTGTGGGTCCTGTGAGGTGTGGACCCTGTGAGGTGTGGACCCTGTGAGGTGTGGGTCCTGTGAGGTGTGGACCCTGTGAGGTGTGGACCCTGTGAGGTGTGGACCCTGTGAGGTGTGGGTCCTGTGAGGTGTGGGTCCTGTGAGGTGTGGGTCCTGTGAGGTGTGGTCCTGTGAGGTGTGGACCCTGTGAGGTGTGGACCCTGTGAGGTGTGGGTCCTGTGAGGTGTGGACCCTGTGAGGTGTGGACCCTGTGAGGTGTGGGTCCTGTGAGGTGTGGACCCCTGTGTGGTGTGGGTCCTGTGAGGTGTGGACCCTGTGAGGTGTGGACCCTGTGAGGTGTGGGTCCTGTGAGGTGTGGGTCCTGTGAGGTGTGGACCCTATGAGGTGTGGACCCTGTGAGGTGTGGACCCTGTGAGGTGTGGACCTTGTGAGGTGTGGACCCTGTGAGGTGTGGGTCCTGTGAGGTGTGGGTCCTGTGAGGTGTGGGTCCTGTGAGGTGTGGGTCCTGTGAGGTGTGGACCTCTGTGTGGTGTGGGTCCTGTGAGGTGTGGACCCTGTGAGGTGTGGGTCCTGTGAGGTGTGGGTCCTGTGAGGTGTGGACCCTGTGAGGTGTGGACCCTGTGAGGTGTGGGTCCTGTGAGGTGTGGACCCTGTGAGGTGTGGACCCTGTGAGGTGTGGACCCTGTGAGGTGTGGGTTCTGTGAGGTGTGGGTCCTGTGAGGTGTGGACCCTGTGAGGTGTGGGTCCTGTGAGGTGTGGGTCCTGTGAGGTGTGGACCCTGTGAGGTGTGGGTCCTGTGAGGTGTGGACCCTGTGAGGTGTGGGTCCTGTGAGGTGTGGACCCTGTGAGGTGTGGGTCCTGTGAGGTGTGGGTCCTGTGAGGTGTGGGTCCTGTGAGGTGTGGACCCTGTGAGGTGTGGTCCCTGTGAGGTGTGGACCCCTGTGAGGTGTGGACCCTGTGAGGTGTGGACCCTGTGAGGTGTGGGTCCTGTGAGGTGTGGGTCCTGTGAGGTGTGGACCCTGTGAGGTGTGGGTCCTGTGAGGTGTGGGTCCTGTGAGGTGTGGGTCCTGTGAGGTGTGGGTCCTGTGAGGTGTGGACCCCTGTGTGGTGTGGGTCCTGTGAGGTGTGGACCCTGTGAGGTGTGGGTCCTGTGAGGTGTGGACCCTGTGAGGTGTGGACCCTGTGAGGTGTGGACCCTGTGAGGTGTGGACCCTGTGAGGTGTGGGTCCTGTGAGGTGTGGGTCCTGTGAGGTGTGGACCCCTGTGTGGTGTGGGTCCTGTGAGGTGTGGACCCTGTGAGGTGTGGGTCCTGTGAGGTGTGGACCCTGTGAGGTGTGGGTCCTGTAAGGTGTGGGTCCTGTGAGGTGTGGACCCTGTGAGGTGTGGACCCTGTGAGGTGTGGGTCCTGTGAGGTGTGGACGCTGTGAGGTGTGGACCCTGTGAGGTGTGGGTCCTGTGAGGTGTGGGTCCTGTGAGGTGTGGGTCCTGTGAGGTGTGGTCCTGTGAGGTGTGGGTCCTGTGAGGTGTGGTCCCTGTGAGGTGTGGACCCTGTGAGGTGTGGACCCTGTGAGGTGTGGACCCTGTGAGGTGTGGGTCCTGTGAGGTGTGGGTCCTGTGAGGTGTGGGTCCTGTGAGGTGTGGGTCCTGTGAGGTGTGGACCCTGTGAGGTGTGGGTCCTGTGAGGTGTGCGTCCTGTGAGGTGTGGACCCTGTGAGGTGTGGACCCTGTGAGGTGTGGACCCCTGTAAGGTGTGGACCCTGTGAGGTGTGGTCCCTGTGAGGTGTGGGTCCTGTGAGGTGTGGGTCCTGTGAGGTGTGGGTCCTGTGAGGTGTGGACCCTGTGAGGTGTGGACCCTGTGAGGTGTGGACCCCTGTGAGGTGTGGACCCTGTGAGGTGTGGAACCCTGTGAGGTGTGGGTCCTGTGAGGTGTGGACCCTGTGAGGTGTGGGCCCTGTGAGGTGTGGGTCCTGTGAGGTGTGGACCCTGTGAGGTGTGGACCCTGTGAGGTGTGGGTCCTGTGAGGTGTGGGTCCTGTGAGGTGTGGGTCCTGTGAGGTGTGGACCCCTGTGTGGTGTGGGTCCTGTGAGGTGTGGACCCTGTGAGGTGTGGACCCTGTGAGGTGTGGGTCCTGTGAGGTGTGGACCCTGTGAGGTGTGGACCCTGTGAGGTGTGGGTCCCTGTGAGGTGTGGACCCTGTGAGGTGTGGGTCCTGTGAGGTGTGGGTCCTGTGAGGTGTGGGTCCCTGTGAGGTGTGGACCCTGTGAGGTGTGGGTCCTGTGAGGTGTGGACCCTGTGAGGTGTGGACCCTGTGAGGTGTGGACCCTGTGAGATGTGGACCCTGTGAGGTGTGGGTCCTGTGAGGTGTGGACCCTGTGAGGTGTGGGTCCTGTGAGGTGTGGACCCTGTGAGGTGTGGACCCTGTGAGGTGTGGGTCCTGTGAGGTGTGGGTCCTGTGAGGTGTGGACCCTGTGAGGTGTGGACCCCTGTGTGGTGTGGGTCCTGTGAGGTGTGGACCCTGTGAGGTGTGGACCCTGTGAGGTGTGGACCCTGTGAGGTGTGGACCCTGTGAGGTGTGGGTCCTGTGAGGTGTGGACCCTGTGAGGTGTGGGTCCTGTGAGGTGTGGGTCCTGTGAGGTGTGGGTCCTGTGAGGTGTGGACCCTGTGAGGTGTGGACCCTGTGAGGTGTGGACCCTGTGAGGTGTGGACCCTGTGAGGTGTGGGTCCTGTGAGGTGTGGGTCCTGTGAGGTGTGGACCCTGTGAGGTGTGGACCCCTGTGAGGTGTGGACCCTGTGAGGTGTGGACCCTGTGAGGTGTGGGTCCTGTGAGGTGTGGGTCCTGTGAGGTGTGGACCCTGTGAGGTGTGGGTCCTGTGAGGTGTGGGTCCTGTGAGGTGTGGACCCTGTGAGGTGTGGACCCTGTGAGGTGTGGGTCCTGTGAGGTGTGGGTCCTGTGAGGTGTGGACCCTGTGAGGTGTGGACCCTGTGAGGTGTGGGTCCGGTGAGGTGTGGACCCCTGTGAGGTGTGGACCCTGTGAGGTGTGGACCCTGTGAGGTGTGGACCCTGTGAGGTGTGGGTCCCTGTGAGGTGTGGGTCCTGTGAGGTGTGGACCCTGTGAGGTGTGGACCCTGTGAGGTGTGGGTCCTGTGAGGTGTGGGTCCTGTGAGGTGTGGGTCCTGTGAGGTGTGGGTCCTGTGAGGTGTGGACCCTGTGAGGTGTGGGTCCTGTGAGGTGTGGACCCTGTGAGGTGTGGACCCTGTGAGGTGTGGGTCCCTGTGAGGTGTGGGTCCTGTGAGGTGTGGGTCCCTGTGAGGTGTGGGTCCTGTGAGGTGTGGACCCTGTGAGGTGTGGACCCTGTGAGGTGTGGACCCTGTGAGGTGTGGACCCTGTGAGGTGTGGGTCCTGTGAGGTGTGGACCCTGTGAGGTGTGGACCCTGTGAGGTGTGGAACCCTGTGAGGTGTGGACCCTGTGAGGTGTGGACCCTGTGAGGTGTGGGTCCTGTGAGGTGTGGACCCTGTGAGGTGTGGACCCTGTGAGGTGTGGACTCTGTGAGGTGTGGACCCCTGTAAGGTGTGGACCCTGTGAGGTGTGGGTCCTGTGAGGTGTGGGTCCTGTGAGGTGTGGACCCTGTGAGGTGTGGACCCTGTGAGGTGTGGACCCCTGTGAGGTGTGGACCCTGTGAGGTGTGGAACCCTGTGAGGTGTGGGTCCTGTGAGGTGTGGACCCTGTGAGGTGTGGGCCCTGTGAGGTGTGGGTCCTGTGAGGTGTGGACCCCTGTGTGGTGTGGGTCCTGTGAGGTGTGGACCCTGTGAGGTGTGGACCCTGTGAGGTGTGGGTCCTGTGAGGTGTGGACCCTGTGAGGTGTGGACCCTGTGAGGTGTGGGTCCCTGTGAGGTGTGGACCCTGTGAGGTGTGGGTCCTGTGAGGTGTGGGTCCTGTGAGGTGTGGGTCCGTGTGAGGTGTGGACCCTGTGAGGTGTGGGTCCTGTGAGGTGTGGGTCCTGTGAGGTGTGGACCCTGTGAGGTGTGGACCCTGTGAGGTGTGGACCCTGTGAGGTGTGGGTCCCTGTGAGGTGTGGACCCTGTGAGGTGTGGGTCCTGTGAGGTGTGGGTCCTGTGAGGTGTGGGTCCGTGTGAGGTGTGGACCCTGTGAGGTGTGGGTCCTGTGAGGTGTGGGTCCTGTGAGGTGTGGACCCTGTGAGGTGTGGACCCTGTGAGGTGTGGACCCTGTGAGGTGTGGGTCCTGTGAGGTGTGGGTCCTGTGAGGTGTGGACCCTGTGAGGTGTGGGTCCTGTGAGGTGTGGACCCTGTGAGGTGTGGACCCTGTGAGGTGTGGGTCCTGTGAGGTGTGGACCCTGTGAGGTGTGGACCCCTGTGTGGTGTGGGTCCTGTGAGGTGTGGACCCTGTGAGGTGTGGGTCCCTGTGAGGTGTGGGTCCTGTGAGGTGTGGGTCCCTGTGAGGTGTGGGTCCTGTGAGGTGTGGACCCTGTGAGGTGTGGACCCTGTGAGGTGTGGGTCCTGTGAGGTGTGGACCCTGTGAGGTGTGGGTCCCTGTGAGGTGTGGGTCCTGTGAGGTGTGGGTCCTGTGAGGTGTGGACCCTGTGAGGTGTGGACCCTGTGAGGTGTGGGTCCTGTGAGGTGTGGGTCCTGTGAGGTGTGGGTCCTGTGAGGTGTGGACCCTGTGAGGTGTGGACCCTGTGAGGTGTGGACCCTGTGAGGTGTGGGTCCTGTGAGGTGTGGGTCCTGTGAGGTGTGGGTCCTGTGAGGTGTGGACCCTGTGAGGTGTGGACCCTGTGAGGTGTGGGTCCCTGTGAGGTGTGGACCCTGTGAGGTGTGGGTCCTGTGAGGTGTGGACCCTGTGAGGTGTGGACCCTGTGAGGTGTGGGTCCCTGTGAGGTGTGGGTCCTGTGAGGTGTGGACCCTGTGAGGTGTGGGTCCCTGTGAGGTGTGGACCCTGTGAGGTGTGGGTCCTGTGAGGTGTGGACCCTGTGAGGTGTGGACCCTGTGAGGTGTGGGTCCCTGTGAGGTGTGGACCCTGTGAGGTGTGGGTCCTGTGAGGTGTGGGTCCTGTGAGGTGTGGGTCCGTGTGAGGTGTGGACCCTGTGAGGTGTGGGTCCTGTGAGGTGTGGGTCCTGTGAGGTGTGGACCCTGTGAGGTGTGGACCCTGTGAGGTGTGGACCCTGTGAGGTGTGGGTCCTGTGAGGTGTGGGTCCTGTGAGGTGTGGACCCTGTGAGGTGTGGGTCCTGTGAGGTGTGGACCCTGTGAGGTGTGGACCCTGTGAGGTGTGGGTCCTGTGAGGTGTGGACCCTGTGAGGTGTGGACCCCTGTGTGGTGTGGGTCCTGTGAGGTGTGGACCCTGTGAGGTGTGGGTCCCTGTGAGGTGTGGGTCCTGTGAGGTGTGGACCCTGTGAGGTGTGGACCCTGTGAGGTGTGGGTCCTGTGAGGTGTGGACCCTGTGAGGTGTGGGTCCCTGTGAGGTGTGGGTCCTGTGAGGTGTGGGTCCGTGTGAGGTGTGGGTCCTGTGAGGTGTGGGTCCCTGTGAGGTGTGGGTCCTGTGAGGTGTGGACCCTGTGAGGTGTGGACCCTGTGAGGTGTGGACCCTGTGAGGTGTGGGTCCTGTGAGGTGTGGACCCTGTGAGGTGTGGGTCCCTGTGAGGTGTGGGTCCTGTGAGGTGTGGGTCCCTGTGAGGTGTGGGTCCTGTGAGGTGTGGGTCCTGTGAGGTGTGGGTCCTGTGAGGTGTGGACCCTGTGAGGTGTGGACCCCTGTGTGGTGTGGGTCCTGTGGGGTGTGGACCCTGTGAGGTGTGGACCCCTGTGTGGTGTGGACCCTGTGAGGTGTGGACCCTGTGAGTTGTGGGTCCTGTGAGGTGTGGGTCCTGTGAGGTGTGGACCCTGTGAGGTGTGGACCCTGTGAGGTGTGGACCCCTGTGAGGTGTGGGTCCTGTGAGGTGTGGGTCCTGTGAGGTGTGGGTCCCTGTGAGGTGTGGACCCTGTGAGGTGTGGGTCCTGTGAGGTGTGGGTCCTGTGAGGTGTGGACCCTGTGAGGTGTGGACCCTGTGAGGTGTGGGTCCTGTGAGGTGTGGACCCTGTGAGGTGTGGACCCTGTGAGGTGTGGACCCTGTGAGGTGTGGACCCTGTGAGGTGTGGGTCCTGTGAGGTGTGGACCCTGTGAGGTGTGGACCCTGTGAGGTGTGGGTCCTGTGAGGTGTGGACCCTGTGAGGTGTGGACCCTGTGAGGTGTGGACCCTGTGAGGTGTGGACCCCTGTGAGGTGTGGACCCTGTGAGGTGTGGACCCTGTGAGGTGTGGGTCCTGTGAGGTGTGGACCCTGTGAGGTGTGGACCCTGTGAGGTGTGGGTCCTGTGAGGTGTGGGTCCTGTGAGGTGTGGGTCCTGTGAGGTGTGGGTCCTGTGAGGTGTGGACCCTGTGAGGTGTGGGTCCTGTGAGGTGTGGGTCCTGTGAGGTGTGGGTCCTGTGAGGTGTGGACCCTGTGAGGTGTGGACCCTGTGAGGTGTGGGTCCTGTGAGGTGTGGACCCTGTGAGGTGTGGACCCTGTGAGGTGTGGACCCTGTGAGGTGTGGGTCCTGTGAGGTGTGGGTCCTGTGAGGTGTGGACCCTGTGAGGTGTGGACCCTGTGAGGTGTGGACCCTGTGTGGTGTGGGTCCTGTGAGGTGTGGACCCTGTGAGGTGTGGGTCCTGTGAGGTGTGGGTCCTGTGAGGTGTGGACCCCTGTGTGGTGTGGACCCTGTGAGGTGTGGACCCTGTGAGGTGTGGACCCTGTGAGGTGTGGACCCTGTGAGGTGTGGGTCCTGTGAGGTGTGGACCCTGTGAGGTGTGGGTCCTGTGAGGTGTGGACCCTGTGAGGTGTGGGTCCTGTGAGGTGTGGACCCTGTGAGGTGTGGACCCTGTGAGGTGTGGGTCCTGTGAGGTGTGGGTCCTGTGAGGTGTGGGTCCTGTGAGGTGTGGGTCCTGTGAGGTGTGGACCCTGTGAGGTGTGGGTCCTGTGAGGTGTGGACCCCTGTGAGGTGTGGACCCTGTGAGGTGTGGGTCCTGTGAGGTGTGGGTCCTGTGTGGTGTGGACCCCTGTGTGGTGTGGGTCCTGTGAGGTGTGGACCCTGTGAGGTGTGGACCCTGTGAGGTGTGGACCCTGTGAGGTGTGGGTCCTGTGAGGTGTGGACCCTGTGAGGTGTGGGTCCTGTGAGGTGTGGGTCCTGTGAGGTGTGGACCCTGTGAGGTGTGGGCCCTGTGAGGTGTGGACCCTGTGAGGTGTGGACCCTGTGAGGTGTGGACCCTGTGAGGTGTGGGTCCTGTGAGGTGTGGGTCCTGTGAGGTGTGGACTCTGTGAGGTGTGGACCCCTGTAAGGTGTGGACCCTGTGAGGTGTGGGTCCTGTGAGGTGTGGACCCTGTGAGGTGTGGACCCTGTGAGGTGTGGACCCCTGTGAGGTGTGAGTCCTGTGAGGTGTGGACCCCTGTGAGGTGTGGACCCTGTGAGGTGTGGACTCTGTGAGGTGTGGACCCCTGTAAGGTGTGGACCCTGTGAGGTGTGGACCCTGTGAGGTGTGGACCCCTGTGAGGTGTGGGCCTTGTGACGTGTGGGGTCCATGCTCAGTAGCCCCAGGAGGCTCAGGCCACCCCACAGGCATCCGGGAGGGAGTCAGCAGAACCTCAAGCCGGCAGAGCCTGGCGTCCCTTGGTGTTTGGTCATCCCAGCACTTTGAGGTCCGGGCAGTCAGTGGGCCACTGTTAGAGGAGGGGGCATGGACAGCCTCTCACGAGGGGCCTCAGGGCAGGCTGGACGGGCTCCCCGGGACACCTGCTGTCCAGCACAGGGAGCGCTGGCACCAGGCCCACACTCGGGTCCCTCGGTGGTGTCCGGGCTGCCGGCTAGCCACAGGCCTGTGGTCACCGCAGCCGCCGCCTCATCCCCTGCACACGCCAGAGAAGTCCGCTTTGCCCTGCAGCTGAGCGGCGCTCTGTCTTCCTGTGCTCTCACCCTTCTTCCCAGAGCAGGGTGCAAGGCATGTGCATGTGGGGGGCTTTCCCCAAAAACCCAGTGCTCACCTCTCCACTGTTCACAGCGCCGAGAGCTGAGGAGGGGGGGCCACACTCTCCCCGAACGCCTCGATGGCCTGCAGATGTGTCCAGGTGTGTGGCGGAGAGGAAGTACACCCAGGAGCAGGTCCCCAGCCAGCGCCCCTCTCTGTCCTCAGCCTGTGACTGCTCTGCCTGCTCTGTCCTGCAGATGTGTCCAGGTGTGTGGCGGAGAGGAAGTACACCCAGGAGCAGGCCCGGAAGGAGTTGCAGCAGGTGTTCATCCCTGAGTGCAATGATGATGGCACCTACAGTCAGGTGACTCTCTGCCTGGCGTCGTCACTCCTGGGGCGTGGCGGGGGGACAAGGGGGCAGTCAGGCAGAGCTACAGGAATCATCCGTGGGGTTGGTGGAGTCAGTTCCAGGATTCTCCTGGAGTGACACAGGAATGGAGGCTCCTGAGTCTGTGTCACACATGGCTGGTGACATGTGAACGGAGCATCCTGTGCCTGTGCCACACAAACATCTGGTGACACGTGGATGGAGGTCCCAGCGTCTCTGGGTCTCCAGCACTCGGCTGGCATGTCCTCCATGGTGCTGGGTGATAAGGCTCAGAGCCATTCCCCTCTGGGGGTGGGTTGGCCTGACCCAGAGCTGAGGGCCTAATGTCAGTGTCACTTAATCATGGAGCACACATTGACAGCGTGACATCGGGGCCAGGAGCCAGCTTGGTGACTCAGCCCAGGGAAGGGCCACAGTCGGATGGCAACATCTCAGGTGGTCAGGTGATGTGGAAAAGGACCCAGGCTCTGTTCTGTGGCACTGCAATGTCTTGTTGCGGGGAAATTGGACTCGTGGGCTGGCACAGTGGTCCTGCCTCAACACCCAGGGAGTCTTGCACCTTCAGCCTTGCAGGGCCAGGAGCAGGAGGAGCAGTATGGGAGGACTCCGGGTAGGATCGCCCCTCAGGGGCCGCTCGCCGGCTGGCACACAGCTGTGTGGCCACGTCCGTTCACCTCCTGCGCTCTCTCCTCAGGTCCAGTGCCACAGCTACACAGGATACTGCTGGTGTGTCACGCCCAACGGAAGGCCGGTCAGTGGGACCGCCGTGGCCCACAAGACCCCCAGGTGCCCAGGTAGGCCTCCTCCAACCCTGCTTCCCTGCAAATTCATCCTCTTCTTCCCGGGATGGTCTGGATGATGCCTGTTCAGACCCCCTGGGACGGGACGCGAGAAGGGACGAGGTCACTGGACAGAGGGCCGTGTGTACCATTTGATGTCGATTCTAAGGGAGAAAACACGGACCTAGGCATGCATGTGTGAAAGATACCTTGTCTGAACTGTGGAAGGTTATGTTGATTTGGGTGTCTTCATTTTTTTAGATATAATCACAGAGACGGAAGCAACCAGGGGAGGGGACACAACATTTTCCTTGGCCAAAATATAAAACAATACTGTTTTTTTTCTAATATACATTTTGAAGAGCATGTGGAGTGCATGTCCTAGGTCAGAGTCTAGGTCATTATTCACGAGAGGATTTGGAGTACATACAAAAAGCAAACTGGGCAGGATAATCATCTATACATTGGTCTGTCTCCCCTAATATTTTACTAAGAAGAGCTATATGATTCAGGTAGTACTAACATTTTAAATGTATACATTAATATGATAATCATTCACTGTTGATGGGATTTCATAGTGATAATTCTGAAGACACATGCAGTATATTTTAAACAAGTTCGCCTCCTTTGTTCTATCTCCTCCAATGTTTGTGAGCAATGGTGGGTTTCATTGTGTCAATTTCATACACACACACAAAAATCTGCACATGTGTGTGCATATATCATGCTTTGATCTTTCCCTTCTGTACAGTCATCTCAAATCTAATTCTTCATCTTCAGCATTCGTCCCTCTCCCCTCCCTCTGCCCCTCCCTCTTCCTCCTCCCCCTCCTCTTCTTCCTCCTTTTCCTCCTCCTCTTAGGTCTAAATTCACAAATGACTGACTTTTTTTTTTTTTTTTGCCAATCCTGGGCTTGAGCTCAGGGCCTGAGCACTGTCCTTGGACTTTCTCAAGGCTAGAGCTCTACCACTTGAGCCTCAGCACTACTTCCGGCTTTTTTCTATGTATGTGGTGCCAAGGAATTGAACCCGGGTCTTTGTGCATGCTAGGCAAGCACTCTACCACTAGGCCCAACTCCCTGCCCTCTGACTGACAATTTTTGATGCTTGGCTTTTGAAACTGGGCCTCCCTCCCTCCACGAACATGGCGAGCTCCACTTCTATCCTGGCAGAGAACCCCCGGCTCAGGGTTGGTGGGCTTGCTGTGGTAACCTACCAGCCCCTCTGGAAAGACACCCTGGTCTGCCAGCAAAGTCCTGTGTCGTGATGCACAACCAGGAAAGCACATCACCACGAGATTAAAGAAAGGGCAAACCATTGTCCTGAACTGTTCACGTGGTTATCCAGAACTGGCATTGTGGCAGGCTTCTTGCAGCTGCAACGTCTGCCTTTGCAGCACCCGGGAGCGCAGGCACAGAGCTCCAAGCAGCCTATGGCTTTATCAGCAGGATGACATAAACCAGCGCTTCTGGGGGCTGGCCATCCATCACGAGCCATGTGGTGTGTGTTATGTTCCGTGAAATAGGTTTATTGTTTTTCAAAACGACTTTGTCCTTCGTGACCTAAAAAATGCTGTTTCTCTTAACTGAACTAACATTCCTACCTGATGGTTATTTTGCACACTCGTGGAGGAATGAAGGGAGAACTAGCCGTGCTGAGCTGGCTGCCCCTGGCTGAGCTCTTGCTCTGAAAGAGAAGTTCTCATCCAACTTCCCGCCACCGGTGTAGCAGAGCGGCATGGGGAGCCTGGTTTTAGGACAGGAGACATGGGGAGAAGAGCTTCCTGCATCCCAGGGACATCAGGGAAAGTAGGTTCTGTACGGAAAGCCTTCTAAGAAAACCATGTGCAGAATTCGATTTTGCCCAATGTCCAGATTGTGGCCTTGATGCCAGGACTAAATCACTGGAATTTCAACTCACAATCCATTTTCTCACCCTGGAATGCATGTGAGTACTCCATTCACATGCTCTCCATTGATTTTCCAGGGCCAAGGAATGGATTAGGGAAAAGGAGACTCTGTATGTTTGCTGAAAAGTTGGTGTTAGTCGGGGATGCTGGTTCACGCCTGGAAGCCCGGCGATTCTGGCTGCTAAGCGTGTCCTCTACTTCTGCACACACCAGGACACACAGCCCAGTGCCTCTGCTCCTGCCCGCCAGCAGCCAGCTGACACGAGGCAGGGGACCTGAAAGCCTCAGGGTTTTCATCGGCAGGGGACCTGAAAGCCTCAGGGTTTTCATCAGCTTTCCTGGGGTTGGGTCAGCTTCAGACGCACTCTCTTCCTGTTTCCTGTGTGCCTTCCATGTTGGAGAGCAGGAGAGCAGGGAGGGGCTCTGCAGGGCCTACTCTGCACTGCTGCTCACGTGTGGGGGGGATCTTTTTCAGTTCTACCTTCTTCCTCCCTTTCTCTCTCCTTCCCTCTCTCCTTTCGTCCCTCTACCTTTTCCTCCCTTCTTCCTCTCCCTCTCTTCCCCCTTTCCTCCCACCTTTTCTTCCCCCCCCCTCTCCTCTATTTCTCTCCCTCCTCTCCTTCCCTCCCGTCCTCCCTTCTTTTCTCCTCTCCTCCCTCCCCCTTTCCTTCCTCCCCCTCCCACTCCTTCCATGCCCTGTGCTTGGCTGACTATTCTCCTGGGAATTCACACTTGGCTCCTTTCCAGCTCTGGTCTCTGTCCCCTGAGTGGTCACACTTGGAGGTTGGACCCTGCCTCTGGGGCCAGGAAGCTGTAGT
Organism: Megascapheus bottae; assembly: GCA_024803745.1. Classification (NCBI taxonomy): domain Eukaryota; kingdom Metazoa; phylum Chordata; class Mammalia; order Rodentia; family Geomyidae; genus Megascapheus; species Megascapheus bottae. The sequence continues at coordinate 1,248,644 of JANJXV010000004.1, read as the reverse complement.
GCAGGCTGCATGACTGGTCTCTGGCCCAGGCCCCATGCAGGCTCCACTCCTGCTGACAGGAAAGGTACACCACATGCTCCCGTGGCCTGTGGAGTCCACGCGCCTCAGGTGTCCTCCCCAGCTGCTGGCTCTTTGCACCCAGGGCAGCTCCTGGCCCTGCACAGAGAGAGCATCTCCCAGGAGCAGGGCTGGGTGTGAGCCAGAACTCCACCTTATGTGCCCTTTGGGGCTGACATCAAAGTGAGGAGCAGGAAACCCAGACTGCCCATGGATGGGGAGGAAGCCCTTTGGGCCATGGAGTGGAGAGAGGGAGGAAGCCTGGACCATGGAGTGGAGTGGAGGAAGCCTGCACTGTGGAGTGGAGTGGAGGAAACCTGGACTGTGGAGTGGAGTGGAGGAAGCCTGCACCGTGGAGTGGAGTGGAGGGAGCCTGCACCGTGGAGTGGAGTGGAGGGAGCTTGGACCGTGGAGTGGAGTGGAGGGAGCCTGCACCGTGGAGTGGAGTGGAGGGAGCCTGCACCGTGGAGTGGAGTGGAGTGGAGGAAACCTGGACTGTGGAGTGGAGTGGAGTGGAGGAAGCCTGCACCGTGGAGTGGAGTGGAGGGAGCCTGGAGTGTGGAGTGGAGTGGAGGGAGCCTGCACCGTGGAGTGGAGTGGAGGAAGCCTGCACCGTGGAGTGGAGTGGAGGGAGCCTGCACTGTGGAGTGGAGTGGAGGGAGCCTGCACTGTGGAGTGGAGTGGAGGGAGCCTGGACCGTGGAGTGGAGTGGATGAAGCCTGCACTATGGAGTGGAGTGGAGGGAGCCTGGACCGTGGAGTGGAGGGAGGGAGCCTGGACCGTGGAGTGGAGTGGAGGGAGCCTGCACTGTGGAGTGGAGTGGAGGAAGCCTGGACCGTGGAGTGGAGTGGAGGGAGCCTGGACCGTGGAGTGGAGGGAGCCTGGACCGTGGAGTGGAGGAGGGAGCCTGCACTGTGGAGTGGAGTGGAGTGGAGGGAGCCTGTACTGTGGAGTGGAGGAGGGAGCTGCCCCTGGAGCCCAGTCTCCAGCTGTGATTTGCTGTGGTACAGGGGCCCTCAGGTCCTCATCCTGACCCCAGGGACACAGACCGATGGGCCGGGCAGAGGGGAAGCACAGGGCAGCCCCTCTCCCTGCATCGCCCAGCAGTTCACCTGGGTCCATCCATGGAGCCTGTGCCTGCTCCCTGCCCACTTACACCCGTGTCTGTCCCAGGCCTCCCTCTTTTCTGTTTAGTTTTAAAGTGCAGCAGTTACTCCAGAGAGGAGCTGGCCAAGGCTCCAGCTCTCTCAGCGGAACAGGGCTCGCATTGCTCTAGCTCTCAGCTCCCATTGCAGGCTGGCTGTGGGCAGACCCTTGTTTCTACCGTGTGTGCCCAGATTTGAACCCAGTGCTCTGAACGGCGGGCCTAAGAGCTGGTTATTCCTCTGGAAGCGTGGGTGTTCTCCAGATGCCGGGCTCTGTGCTTTCCCTCACGCACCCTAGTTGTTGAAAAAGCCACCCTGTTCGTGACACTTAAATGTGACATGAGCAGCACTCAGAAGAAGCCTGGCTGTGCCCTTCAGACGGGGACCGTGCTTGGCAGGAGCGTCACAGGGCTCTTGACATGTGGCAATGGAGCCCCTACATGTGGGAAACTCTGGGGACCAAAATCTTCTGTCTTTGGTTCTGGAGTCCCTGGTTTGTAGGCTGTGCCTGGGGGGAGAGGCTGGCGGGGCCAGGAGCCCATCTCACCCCCAGGCGGCAGGAGACAGAGAGCCCCCGTCCTGCCCCAGCCCCATGGACCACAGGGTTTGCCACAGACCTTGATGAAGGGACACAAGTTCTATTGTAAAGTTCCCGCTTCCGTGCAAAGAGCAAGCTCCAATTATTTTTGTATGGATTTATTGAAGTAAATGCTGACTGAATTTAAGCCTGATGAGCAAGCCACCATGTTGGTTGGCTCAGTGAGAGAAAGGTGGGCCGGCCCGTGGAGAGGGAGAAACTGCACTGTCTCCCTATCTTAGTCTCTAGTCAAATTTCTTGTCGATGGTTTGACAGTTCATACTGCCGAGTCTTCAAATTACAAAATATTATCTGAACTCAATCATGACGTTCCCCCACAGGGGCAGTCTAATTACAACGAGGCATATTTCTATTTGTCACAAAGGAAGACGCACACGCTTGGGTTCAGAAATATTACCAAAAGGCGGGCCAGAGTGTGGCCTAGTGGTAGAGTGCTTGCCTAGCATGCACGAAGACCCGGGTTCGATTCCTTGGTACCACATACATAGGAAAAGCCAGAACTGGTGCTGAGGCTCAAGTAGTAGAGCTCCAGCCTTGAGAAAGTCCAAGGACAGTGCTCAGGCCCTGAGTTCAAGCCCAGGACAGGCAAAAAAAACCCAAAACAAAACAGAAGACTATCATTTCCATTCCAAAGAAGAAACTGCTTGGATTCAGTGCAGCAAAACATTATATATACATCCATATATATATACACATATATATACATCCATATATATGGATATATACATGTATATAATATATACATATATGTATATAATATACGTGTATATACATATAAACATGTATATACATATATGTGTATATGCATGTACGTATGCATATATATCCATATATATGTATATATATGGCTGTATTTATGGGGATGAGTAAGAGAGCTAGGGTTTGCACAGTGGTGGAGAAGAGAGGAGAGCATGAGCATCAGGAAGTGTTACTGCTGTCTCCTCGCTGAGTTTCATCACCAGCAAAACTCTGTGCTCTGCGCCTGGAGGCCGCATGTCAGTTGCTCTGATGGGAGAGCTCGGGGACCAGATCCTGGCATGCTTTGGGAAGCAGCTCAAGTGGGGCAAGCTTCCAGTCTGGAAGGTCCTCTCCCAGCCGAGGCTCACACAGGTGTGTTCCCTGGTAGCACGTCTGTGGGGTGAGTGAGCAGTCTGTGGGCTGACCAATGCCCACGCAGGCGTCTCTGCCTGGCTGGGCAGCTTCCAGCCTGGCCCCATGTCTCAGTGCCTGGGCACTTGCCCAGCCGGGCCAGGGAGGGCTCTACATAACCCACGCCATCTCTGATCCCTGGTGTATGGAAGTTGCTCTTGCATTGAGAAATATGAACAGAAAACAAACCAATTTTTTGATATCATAAAGCCATGCCTTCAGTAGGAATAGTCTACATGGGGGTGTCCCATTCAGAATGGACCAGCGCAAGGAATAGACATCAGGCCAGGAGACGTGTTCTCTGGAGACCTTAGAACAGCAGGATCTCATCTGAGCAGGGCTTCTCCCATCCACTGACTGGGTGTGATCGTGATGCCAGTTCAGTGCCACCCTCTGATTCCCCATGGACTGAGACTATGCTGGAGCTTTACCTCACATGGCACATGGTCACCAACTGACCTGTGGCCCTCTAAAAAGTGAAAGCTCTGCAGTGTTCTTCTTTGAAGACAGAAACATTCTCTCCAGAAGAGGGAGGCGAGAGCCTTGAAAGGTCACGACAACATGCGCTCCCACAGTCCAAGGAATAGCCTTTAATTAACTTTAATTGCCTGAGCCTTTATTATTTTAAGATTCATTTCCTCTTCCTTTAATTTGATATGAACCTGATATTTTGAGGGTGAAAATAGAGCGGGTCAATAGTGACAGGCAGAGGGGTTTTCACACTGGGAGTGAGGATATTCACAGGATGGAGAGGATGGGGTGAGCAGAGAAGAGGGCAGAGTGCAGACAGAGGTCCTCAGGTATCATGTGTAAACAGAGGTCCTCAGGTATTATGTGTAGACAGAGGTCCTCAGGTATTATGTGTAGACAGTGTCCTCAGGTATTATGTGTAGACAGTGTCCTCAGGTATTATGTGTAGACAGAGGTCCTCAGGTATTATGTGTAGACAGAGGTCCTCAGGTATTATGTGTAGACAGTGTCCTCAGGTATTATGTGTAGACAGTGTACTCAGGTACTATGTGTAGACAGTGTCCTCAGGTATTATGTGTAGACAGAGGTCCTCAGGTTTTATGTGTAGACAGTGTCCTCAGGTACTATGTGTAGACAGTGTCCTCAGGAATTAGGTGTAGACAGTGTCTTCACGTATTATGTGTAGACAGTGTCCTCAGGTATTATGTGTAGACAGTGTCCTCAGGTATTATGTGTAGACAGTGTCCTCAGGTTTTATGTGTAGACAGTGTCCTCAGGTACTATGTGTAGACAGTGTCCTCAGGTATTATGTGTAGACAGTGTCCTCAGGTATTATGTGTAGACAGTGTCCTCAGGTATTATGTGTAGACAGTGTCCTCAGGTATTATGTTTAGACAGTGTCCTCAGGTATTATGTGTAGACAGAGGTCCTCAGGTATTATGTGTAGACAGTGTTCTCAGGTATTATGTGTAGACAGTGTTCTCAGGTATTATGTGTAGACAGAGGTCCTCAGGTATTATGTGTAGACAGAGGTCCTCAGGTATTATGTGTAGACAGTGTCCTCAGGTATTATGTGTAGACAGTGTCCTCAGGTATTATGTTTAGACAGTGTCCTCAGGTATTATGTGTAGACAGTGTCCTCAGGTATTATGTGTAGACAGTGTTCTCAGGTATTATGTGTAGACAGTGTCCTCAGGTATTATGTGTAGACAGAGGTCCTCAGGTATTATGTGTAGACAGAGGTCCTCAGGTATTATGTGTAGACAGTGTCCTCAGGTATTATGTGTAGACAGAGGTCCTCAGGTATTATGTGTAGACAGTGTCCTCAGGTATTATGTGTAGACAGAGGTCCTCAGGTACTATGTGTAGACAGTGTCCTCAGGTATTATGTGTAAACAGAGGTCCTCAGCTATTATGTGTAGACAGAGGTCCTCAGGTATTATGTGTAGACAGAGTTCCTCAGGTATTATATGTAGACAGTGTCCTCAGGTATTATGTGTAGACAGAGGTCCTCAGCTATTATGTGTAGACAGAGGTCCTCAGGTATTATGTGTAGACAGAGTTCCTCAGGTATTATATGTAGACAGTGTCCTCAGGTATTATGTGTAGACAGAGTTCCTCAGGTATTATATGTAGACAGTATCCTCAGGTATTATGTGTAGACAGTGTCCTCAGGTATTATGTGTAGACAGTGTCCTCAGGTATTATGCGTAAGCAGAGGTCCTCAGCTATTATGTGTAGACAGAGGTCCTCAGGTATTATGTGTAGACAGAGTTCCTCAGGTATTATGTGTAGACAGAGGTCCTCAGGTATTATGTGTAGACAGTGTCCTCAGGTATTATGTGTAGACAGTGTCCTCAGGAATTATGTGTAGACAGTGTCCTCAGGTATTATGTGTAGACAGTGTCCTCAGGTATTATGTGTAGTCAGTGTCCTCAGGTATTATGTGTAGACAGTGTCCTCAGGTATTATGTGTAGACAGTGTCCTCAGGTATTATGTGTAGACAGTGTCCTCAGGTATTATGTGTAGACAGAGTTCCTCAGATATTATGTGTAGACAGTGTCCTCAGGTATTATGTGTAGACAGTGTCCTCAGGTATTATGTGTAGACAGTGTCCTCAGGTATTATGTGTAAGCAGAGGTCCTCAGCTATTATGTGTAGACAGTGTCCTCAGGTATTATGTGTAGACAGAGGTCCTCAGGTATTATGTGTATACAGTGTCCTCAGGTATTATGTGTAGACAGAGGTCCTCAGGTATTATGTGTAGACAGTGTCCTCAGGTATTATGTGTAGACAGTGTCCTCAGGTATTATGTGTAGACAGTGTCCTCAGGTATTATGTGTAGACAGTGTCCTCAGGTATTATGTGTAGACAGAGGTCCTCAGGTATTATGTGTAGACAGTGTCCTCAGGTATTATGTGTAGACAGTGTCCTCAGGTATTATGTGTAGACAGAGGTCCTCAGGTATTATGTGTAGACAGAGTTCCTCAGCTATTATGTGTAGACAGTGTCCTCAGGTATTATGTGTAGACAGTGTCCTCAGGTATTATGTGTAGACAGTGTACTCAGGTATTATGTGTAGACAGTGTCCTCAGGTATTATGTGTAGACAGAGGTCCTCAGGTATTATGTGTAGACAGAGGTCCTCAGCTATTATGTGTAGTCAGTGTCCTCAGGTATTATGTGTAGACAAAGGTCCTCAGCTATTATGTGTAGACAGAGGTCCTCAGGTATTATGTGTAAACAGAGGTCCTCAGCTATTATGTGTAGACAGAGGTCCTCAGGTATTATGTGTAGACAGTGTCCTCAGGTATTATGTGTAGACAGTGTCCTCAGGTATTATGTGTAGACAGTGTCCTCAGGTATTATGTGTAGACAGAGTTCCTCAGGTATTATGTGTAGACAGTGTCCTCAGGTATTATGTGTAGACAGTGTCCTCAGGTATTATGTGTAGACAGTGTCCTCAGGTATTATGTGTAGACAGTGTCCTCAGGTATTATGTGTAGACAGTGTCCTCAGGTATTATGTGTAGACAGAGGTCCTCAGGTATTATGTGTAGACAGTGTCCTCAGGTATTATGTGTAGACAGAGGTCCTCAGGTATTATGTGTAGTCAGTGTCCTCAGGTATTATGTGTAGACAGTGTCCTCAGGTATTATGTGTAGACAGTGTCCTCAGGTATTATGTGTAGACAGTGTCCTCAGGTATTATGTGTAGACAGAGGTCCTCAGGTATTATGTGTAGACAATGTCCTCAGGTATTATGTGTAGACAGAGGTCCTCAGGTATTATGTGTAGACAGTATCCTCAGGTATTATGTGTAGACAGAGATCCTCAGGTATTATGTGTAGACAGTGTCCTCAGGTATTATGTGTAGTCAGTGTCCTCAGGTATTATGTGTAGACAGAGGTCCTCAGCTATTATGTGTAGACAGTGTCCTCAGGTATTATGTGTAGACAGTGTCCTCAGGTTTTATGTGTAGACAGTGTTCTCAGGTATTATGTGTAGTCAGAGGTCCTCAGGTATTATGTGTAGACAGAGGTCCTCAGGTATTATGTGTCGACAGTGTCCTCAGGTATTATGTGTAGACAGTGTCCTCAGGTATTATGTGTAGACAGTGGACTCAGGTATTATGTGTAGACAGTGTCCTCAGGTATTATGTGTAGACAGTGTCCTCAGGTATTATGTGTAGACAGTGTCCTCAGGTATTATGTGTAGACAGAGTTCCTCAGATATTATGTGTAGACAGTGTCCTCAGGTATTATGTGTAGACAGTGTCCTCAGGTATTATGTGTAGTCAGTGTCCTCAGGTATTATGTGTAGACAGTGTCCTCAGGTATTATGTGTAGACAGTGTCCTCAGGTATTATGTGTAGACAGAGGTCCTCAGGTTTTATGTGTAGACAGTGTCCTCAGGTACTATGTGTAGACAGTGTCCTCAGGAATTAGGTGTAGACAGTGTCTTCACGTATTATGTGTAGACAGTGTCCTCAGGTATTATGTGTAGACAGTGTCCTCAGGTATTATGTGTAGTCAGTGTCCTCAGGTATTATGTGTAGACAGTGTCCTCAGGTATTATGTGTAGACAGTGTCCTCAGGTATTATGTGTAGACAGTGTCCTCAGGTATTATGTGTAGACAGAGTTCCTCAGATATTATGTGTAGACAGTGTCCTCAGGTATTATGTGTAGACAGAGTTCCTCAGATATTATGTGTAGACAGTGTCCTCAGGTATTATGTGTAGACAGTGTCCTCAGGTATTATGTGTAGACAGTGTCCTCAGGTATTATGTGTACACAGTGTCCTCAGGTATTATGTGTAGACAGTGTCCTCAGGTATTATGTGTAGACAGAGTTCCTCAGATATTATGTGCAGACAGTGTCCTCAGGTATTATGTGTAGACAGTGTCCTCAGGTATTATGTGTAGACAGTGTCCTCAGGTATTATGTGTAGACAGTGTCCTCAGGTATTATGTGTAGACAGTGTCCTCAGGTATTATGTGTACACAGTGTCCTCAGGTGTTATGTGTAGACAGTGTCCTCAGGTATTATGTGTAGACAGTGTCCTCAGGTATTATGTGTAGACAGTGTCCTCAGGAATTATCTGTAGACAGAGGTCCTCAGGTATTATGTGTAGACAGTGTCCTCAGGTATTATGTGTACACAGTGTCCTCAGGTATTATGTGTAGACAGTGTCCTCAGGTATTATGTGTAGACAGTGTCCTCAGGTATTATGTGTAGACAGTGTCCTCAGGTATTATGTGTAGACAGAGGTCCTAAGGTATTATGTGTAGTCAGAGGTCCTCAGGTATTATGTGTAGTCAGTGTCCTCAGGTATTATGTGTAGACAGTGTCCTCAGGTATTATGTGTAGACAGAGGTCCTCAGGTATTATGTGTAGACAGTGTCCTCAGGTATTATGTGTAGACAGTGTCCTCAGGTATTATGTGTAGACAGTGTCCTCAGGTATTATGTGTAGACAGTGTCCTCAGGTATTATGTGTAGTCAGAGGTCCTCAGGTATTATGTGTACACAGTGTCCTCAGGTATTATGTGTACACAGTGTCCTCAGGTATTATATGTAGACAGTGTCCTCAGGTATTATGTGTAGACAGAGGTCCTCAGGTATTATGTGTAGACAGTTTCCTCAGGTATTATGTGTAGACAGAGGTCCTCAGGTATTATGTGTAGACAGTGTCCTCAGGTATTATGTGTAGTCATTGTCCTCAGGTATTATGTGTAGAAAGTGTCCTCAGGTATTATGTGTAGACAGTGTCCTCAGGTATTATGTGTAGACAGTTTCCTCAGGTATTATGTGTAGACAGTTTCCTCAGGTATTATGTGTAGACAGTTTCCTCAGGTATTATGTGTAGACAGTGTCCTCAGGTATTATGTGTAGTCATTGTCCTCACGTATTATGTGTAGAAAGTGTCCTCAGGTATTATGTGTAGACAGTTTCCTCAGGTATTATGTGTAGACAGTTTCCTCAGGTATTATGTGTAGACAGTGTCCTCAGGTATTATGTGTAGTCATTGTCCTCAGGTATTATGTGTAGAAAGTGTCCTCAGGTATTATGTGTAGACAGTGTCCTCAGGTATTATGTGTAGACAGAGGTCCTCAGGTATTATGTGTAGACAGAGGTCCTCAGGTATTATGTGCAGACAGAGGTCCTCAGGTATTATGTGTAGACAGAGGTCCTCAGGTATTATGTGTAGACTGTGTCCTCAGGAATTATGTGTAGACAGTGTCCTCAGGTATTATGTGTAGACAGTGTCCTCAGGAATTATATGTAGACAGTGTCCTCAGGTATTATGTGTAGACAGTCTCCTCAGGTATTATATGTAGACAGAGGTCCTCAGGTATCATGTGTAGACAGTGTCCTCAGGTAATATGTGTAGACAGTTTCCTCAGGTATCATGTGTAGACAGTGTCCTCAGGTATTATGTGTAGACAGTGTCCTCAGGTATTATGTGTAGACAGTGTCCTCAGATATTATGTGTAGACAGTATTCTCAGGTATTATGTGGAGACAGTGTCCTCAGGTATTATGTGTAGACAGAGGTCCTCAGGTATTATGTGTAGACAGTGTCCTCAGGTATCATGTGTAGACAGAGGTCCTCAGGTATTAAGTTTAGACAGTGTCCTCAGGTATTATGTGTAGACAGTGTTCTCAGGTATTATGTGTAGACAGTGTCCTCAGGTATTATGTGTAGACAGAGGTCCTCAGGTATTATGTGTAGACAGTGTCCTCAGGTATTATGTGTAGACAGTTTCCTCAGATGGTATGTGTAGACAGTGTCCTCAGGTATTATGTGTAGACAGTGTCCTCAGGTATTATGTGTAGACAGTGTCCTCAGGTATTATGTGTAGACAGTGTTCTCAGGTATTATGTGTAGACAGTGTCCTCAGGTATTATGTGTAGACAGAGGTCCTCAGGTATTATGTGTAGACAGAGGTCCTCAGGTATCATGTGTACACAGAGGTCCTCAGGTATTATGTGTAGACAGTGTCCTCAGGTGTTATGTGTAGACAGTGTCCTCAGGTATTATCTGTAGACAGTGTCCTCAGGTATTATGTGTAGATAGTGTCCTCAGGTATTATGTGTAAACAGAGGTCCTCAGGTATCATGTGTAGACAGAGGTCCTAAGGTATTATGTTTAGACAGTGTCCTCAGGTATTATGTGTAGACAGTGTCCTCAGGTATTATGTGTAGACAGAGGTCCTCAGGTATTATGTGTAGACAGAGGTCCTCAGGTATTATGTGTAGACAGTGTCCTCAGGTATTATGTGTAGACAGTGTCCTCAGGTATTATGTGTAGACAGTGTTCTCAGGTATTATGTGTAGACAGAGGTCCTCAGGTATTATGTGTAGACATTGTCCTCAGGTATTATGTGTAGACAGTGTCCTCAGGTATTATGTGTAATCAGTGTCCTCAGGTATTATAGGTAGACAGTGTCCTCAGGTATTATGTGTAGTCAGAGGTCCTCAGGTATTATGTGTAGACAGTGTCCTCAGGTATTATGTGTAGACATTGTCCTCAGGTATTATGTGTAGACAGAGGTCCTCAGGTATTATGTGTAGACAGTGTCCTCAGGTATTATGTGTAGACAGTGTCCTCAGGTATTATGTGTAGACAGTGTTCTCAGGTAGTATGTGTAGACAGTGTCCTCAGGTATTATGTGTAGACAGTGTCCTCAGGTATTATGTGTAGACAGTGTCCTCAGGTATTATGTGTAGACAGAGGTCCTCAGGTATTATGTGTAGACAGAGTCCTCAGGTATTATAGGTAGACAGTGTCCTCAGGTATTATGTGTAGTCAGAGGTCCTCAGGTATTATGTGTAGACATTGTCCTCAGGTGTTATGTGTAGACAGTGTCCTCAGGTATTATGTGTAGACAGTGTCCGCAGGTATTATATTTAGACAGTGTCCTCAGGTATTTTGTGTAGACAGTGTCCTCAGGTATTATGTGTAGACAGTGTCCTCAGGTGTTATGTGTAGTCAGAGGTCCTCAGGTATTATGTGTAGACAGTGTCCTCAGGTGTTATGTGTAGACAGTGTCCTCAGGTATTATGTGTAGACAGTGTCCTCAGGTGTTATGTGTAGACAGTGTCCTCAGTTATTATGTGCAGACAGTGTCCTCAGGTATTATGTGTAGACAGTGTCCGCAGGTATTATATTTAGACAGTGTCCTCAGGTATTTTGTGTAGACAGTGTCCTCAGGTATTATGTGTAGACAGTGTCCTCAGGTATTATGTGTAGTCAGAGGTCCTCAGGTATTATGTGTAGACAGTGTCCTCAGGTGTTATGTGTAGACAGTGTCCTCAGGTATTATGTGTAGACAGTGTCCTCAGGTGTTATGTGTAGACAGTGTCCTCAGTTATTATGTGCAGACAGTGTCCTCAGGTATTATGTGTAGACAGTGTCCGCAGGTATTATATTTAGACAGTGTCCTCAGGTATTTTGTGTAGACAGTGTCCTCAGGTATTATGTGTAGACAGTGTCCTCAGGTATTATGTGTAGACAGTGTCCTCAGGTATTATGTGTAGACAGTGTCCTCAGATATTATGTGTAGGCAGTGTTCTCAGGTATTATGTGTAGACAGTGTCCTCAGGTATTATGTGTAGACAGAGGTCCTCAGGTATTATGTGTAGACAGTGTCCTCAGGTATTATGTGTAGACAGAGGTCCTCAGGTATTATGTGTAGACAGTGTCCTCAGGTAACATGTGTAGACAGAGGTCCTCAGGTATTATGTTTAGACAGTGTCCTCAGGTATTATGTGTAGACAGTGTCCTCAGGTATTATGTGTAGACAGAGGTCCTCAAGTATTATGTGTAGACAGTGTCCTCAGGTATCATGTGTAGACAGAGGTCCTCAGGTATTATGTTTAGACAGTGTCCTCAGGTATTATGTGTAGACAGTGTCCTCAGGTATTATGTGTAGACAGTGTTCTCAGGTATTATGTGTACACAGAAGTCCTCAGGTATTATATGTAGACATTGTCCTCAGGTATTATGTGTAGACAGTGTCCTCAGGTATTATGTGTAGACATTGTCCTCAGGTATTATGTGTAGACAGTGTCCTCAGGTATTATGTGTAGACAGTGTCCTCAGGTATTATGTGTAGACAGTGTCCTCAGGTATTATGTGTAGACAGTGTCCTAAGGTATTATGTGTAGACAGAGGTCCTCAGGTAGTATGTGTAGACAGAGGTCCTCAGGTATTATGTGTAGACAGTGTCCTCAGGTATTATGTGTAGACATTGTCCTCAGGTATTATGTGTAGACAGTGTCCTCAGGTATTATATGCAGACAGAGGTCCTCAGGTATTATGTGTAGACAGAGGTCCTCAGGTATTATGTGTAGACAGTGTCCTCAGGTATTATGTGTAGACATGTCCTCAGGTATTTTGTGTAGACACAGGTCCTCAGGTATTATGTGTAGACAGAGGTCCTCAGGTATTCTGTGTAGACAGTGTCCTCAGGTATTATGTGTAGACAGTTTCCTCAGATGGTATGTGTAGACAGTGTCCTCAGGTATTATGTGTAGACAGTGTCCTCAGGTATTATGTGTAGACAGTGTCCTCAGGTATTATGTGTAGACAGTGTCCTCAGGTATTATGTGTAGACAGTGTCCTCAGGTATTATGTGTAGTCAGAGGTCCTCAGGTATTATGTGTAGACAGTGTCTTCAGGTATTATGTGTAGACAGTGTCCTCAGTTATTATGTGTAGACAGTGTCCTCAGGTATTATGTGTAGACAGTGTCCTCAGGTATTATGTGTAGACAGAGGTCCTCAGGTATTATGTGTAGAGAGTGTCCTCAGGTATTATGTGTAGACAGTGTCCTCAGGTATTATGTGTAGAGAGTGTCCTCAGGTATTATGTGTAGACAGTGTCCTCAGGTATTTTGTGTAGACAGAGTCCTCAAGTATTATAGGTAGACAGTGTCCTCAGGTATTATGTGTAGACAGAGGTCCTCAGGCATTATGTGTAGACAGTGTCCTCAGGTATTATGTGTAGACAGTGTCCTCAGGTATCATGTGTAGACAGTGTCCTCAGGTATTTTGTGTAGACACAGGTCCTCAGGTATTATGTGTAGACAGAGATCCTCAGGTATTATGTGTAGACAGAGGTCCTCAGGTATTATGTGTAGACAGTGTCCTCAGGTATTAAGTGTAGACAGTGTCCTCAGGTATTAAGTGTAGACAGTGTCCTCAGGTATTATGTGTAGACAGTGTCCTCAGGTATTATGTGTAGACAGAGGTCCTCAGGTATTATGTGTAGGCAGAGGTCCTCAGGTAGAATGTGTAGACAGAGGTCCTCAGGTACTATGTGTAGACAGTGTCCTCAGGTATTATGTGTAGACAGAGGTCCTCAGGTATTATGTGTAGACAGTGTCCTCAGGTATTATGTGTAGACAGTGTCCTCAGGTATCATGTGTAGACAGTGTCCTCGGGTATTATGTGTAGACAGTGTCCTCGGGTATTATGTGTAGACAGTGTCCTCGGGTATTATGTGTAGACAGTGTCCTCAGGTATTATGTGTAGACAGTGTCCTCGGGTATCATGTGTAGACAGTGTCCTCAGGTATTATGTGTAGACAGTGTCCTCGGGTATTATGTGTAGACAGTGTCCTCAGGTATTATGTGTAGACAGTGTCCTCAGGTATTATGTGTAGACAGTGTCCTCAGGTATCATGTGTAGACAGTGTCCTCAGGTATTATGTGTAGACAGTGTCCTCGGGTATTATGTGTAGACAGTGTCCTCAGGTATTATGTGTAGACAGTGTCCTCGGGTATTATGTGTAGACAGTGTCCTCAGGTATCATGTGTAGACAGTGTCCTCAGGTATTATGTGTAGACAGTGTCCTCGGGTATTATGTGTAGACAGTGTCCTCAGGTATTATGTGTTGACAGTGTCCTCAGGTATTATGTGTAGACAGTGTCCTCAGGTATTATGTGTAGACAGAGGTCCTCAGGTACTATGTGTAGACAGTGTCCTCAGGTATTATGTGTAGGCAGTGTCCTCAGGTATTATGTGTAGACAGAGGTCCTCAGGTATTATGTGTAGACAGTGTCCTCAGGTATTATGTGTAGACAGTGTCCTCAGGTATTATGTGTAGACAGTGTCCTCAGGTATTATGTGTAGACAGAGGTCCTCAGGTACTATGTGTAGACAGTGTCCTCAGGTATTATGTGTAGGCAGTGTCCTCAGGTATTATGTGTAGACAGAGGTCCTCAGGTATTATGTGTAGACAGAGGTCCTCAGGTATTATGTGTAGACAGTGTCCTCAGGTATTATGTGTAGACAGTGTTTTCAGGTATTATGTGTAGACAGTGTCCTCAGGTATTATGTGTAGACAGTGTTCTCAGGTATTATGTGTAGACAGTGTCCTCAGGTATTATGTGTAGATAGTGGTCCTAAGGTATTATGTGTAGACAGAGGTCCTCAGGTATCATGTGTAGACAGTGTCCTCAGGTATTATGTGTAGACAGAGGTCCTCAGGTATTATGTGTAGACAGTGTCCTCAGGAATTATGCGTAGACAGTGTCCTCAGGTATTATGTGTAGACAGAGGTCCTCAGGTATTATGTGTAGACAGTGTCCTCAGGTATTATGTGTAGACTGAGGTCCTCAGGTATTATGTGTAGACAGTTTCCTCAGGTATTATGTGTAGACTGAGGTCCTCAAGTATTATGTGTAGACAGTGTCCTCAGGTATTATGTGTAGACAGAGGTCCTCAGGTATTATGTGTAGACAGAGGTCCTCAGGTATTATGTGTAGACAGAGGTCCTCAGGTATTATGTGTAGACAGTGTCCTCAGGTATTATGTGTAGACAGTGTCCTCAGGTATTATGTGTAGACAGTGTCCTCAGGTATTATGTGTAGACAGAAGTCCTCAGGTATTATGTGTAGACAGAGGTCCTCAGGTATTATGTGTAGACAGTGTCCTCAGGTATTATGTGTAGACTGAGGTCCTCAGGTATTATGTGTAGACAGTGTCCTCAGGTATTATGTGTAGACAGAGGTCCTCAGGTATTATGTGTAGACAGAGGTCCTCAGGTATTATGTGTAGACAGTGTCCTCAGGTATTATGTGTAGACAGTGTCCTCAGGTATTATGTGTAGACAGAGGTCCTCAGGTATTATGTGTAGACAGTGTCCTCAGGTATTATGTGTAGACAGAGGTCCTAAGGTATTATGTGTAGACAGAGGTCCTCAGGTATTATGTGTAGACAGTGTCCTCAGGTATTATGTGTAGACAGTGTCCTCAGGTATTATGTGTAGACAGAGGTCCTCAGGTATTATGTGTAGACAGTGTCCTCAGGTATTATGTGTAGACAGTGTCCTCAGTTATTATATGTAGACAGTGTCCTCAGGTATTATGTGTAGACAGTGTCCTCAGTTATTATATGTAGACAGAGGTCCTCAGGTATTATGTGTAGACAGTGTCCTCAGGTATTATGTGTAGACAGAGGTCCTAAGTATTATGTTAGACACTGTCCTCAGGTATTATGTGTAGACAGAGGTCCTCAGGTATAATGTGTAGAGAGAGGTCCTCAGGTATTATGTGTAGACAGTGTCCTCAGGTATTATGTGTAGACATTGTCCTCAGGTATTATGTGTAGACAGTGTTCTCAGGTATTATGTGTAGACAGTGTCCTCAGGTATTATGTGTAGACAGTGTCCTCAGGTATTATGTGTAGACAGAGGTCCTCAGGTATTATGTGTAGACAGTGTCCTCAGGTATTATATGTAGACAGTGTTCTCAGGTATTATGTGTAGACAGTGTCCTCAGGTATTATGTGTAGACAGTGTTCTCAGGTATTATGTGTAGACAGTGTCCTCAGGTATTATGTGTAGATAGAGGTCCTAAGGTATTATGTGTAGACAGAGGTCCTCAGGTATCATGTGTAGACAGTGTCCTCAGGTATTATGTGTAGACAGAGGTCCTCAGGTATTATGTGTAGACAGTGTCCTCAGGTATTATGTGTAGACTGAGGTCCTCAGGTATTATGTGTAGACAGTGTCCTCAGGTATTATGTGTAGACTGAGGTCCTCAGGTATTATGTGTAGACAGTGTCCTCAGGTATTATGTGTAGACAGAGGTCCTCAGGTATTATGTGTAGACAGAGGTCCTCAGGTATTATGTGTAGACAGTGTCCTCAGGTATTATGTGTAGACAGTGTCCTCAGGTATTATGTGTAGACAGTGTCCTCAGGTATTATGTGTAGACAGAGGTCCTCAGGTAATATGTGTAGACAGAGGTCCTCAGGTATTATGTGTAGACAGTGTCCTCAGGTATTATGTGTAGACTGAGGTCCTCAGGTATTATGTGTAGACAGTGTCCTCAGGTATTATGTGTAGATAGAGGTCCTCAGGTATTATGTGTAGACAGAGGTCCTCAGGTATTATGTGTAGACAGTGTCCTCAGGTATTATGTGTAGACAGTGTCCTCAGGTATTATGTGTAGACAGAGGTCCTCAGGTATTATGTGTAGACAGTGTCCTCAGGTATTATGTGTAGACAGAGGTCCTAAGGTATTATGTGTAGACAGAGGTCCTCAGGTATTATGTGTAGACAGTGTCCTCAGGTATTATGTGTAGACAGTGTCCTCAGGTATTATGTGTAGACAGAGGTCCTCAGGTATTATGTGTAGACAGTGTCCTCAGGTATTATGTGTAGACAGTGTCCTCAGTTATTATATGTAGACAGTGTCCTCAGGTATTATGTGTAGACAGTGTCCTCTGTTATTATATGTAGACAGTGTCCTCAGGTATTATGTGTAGACAGAGGTCCTAAGTATTATGTTAGACAGTGTCCTCAGGTATTATTTGTAGACAGAGGTCCTCAGGTATAATGTGTAGAGAGAGGTCCTCAGGTATTATGTGTAGACAGTGTCCTCAGGTATTATGTGTAGACATTGTCCTCAGGTATTATGTGTAGACAGTGTTCTCAGGTATTATGTGTAGACAGTGTCCTCAGGTATTATGTGTAGACAGTGTCCTCAGGTATTATGTGTAGACAGAGGTCCTCAGGTATTATGTGTAGACAGTGTCCTCAGGTATTATATGTAGACAGTGTTCTCAGGTATTATGTGTAGACAGTGTCCTCAGGTATTATGTGTAGACAGTGTTCTCAGGTATTATGTGTAGACAGTGTCCTCAGGTATTATGTGTAGATAGAGGTCCTAAGGTATTATGTGTAGACAGAGGTCCTCAGGTATCATGTGTAGACAGTGTCCTCAGGTATCATGTGTAGACAGAGGTCCTCAGGTATTATGTGTAGACAGAGGTCCTCAGGTATTATGTGTAGACAGTGTCCTCAGGTATTATGTGTAGACAGAGGTCCTCAGGTATTATGTGTAGACAGTGTCCTCAGGTATTATGTGTAGACAGAGGTCCTCAGGTATTATGTGTAGACAGAGGTCCTCAGGTATTATGTGTAGACAGTGTCCTCAGGTATTATGTGTAGACAGTGTCCTCAGGAATTATGTGTAGACAGTGTCCTCAGGTATTATGTGTAGACAGAGGTCCTCAGGTATTATGCGTAGACAGTGTCCTCAGGTATTATGTGTAGACAGAGGTCCTCAGGTATTATGTGTAGACAGTGTCCTCAGGTATTATGTGTAGACAGAGGTCCTCAGGTATTATGTGTAGACACAGGTCCTCAGTTATTATGTGTAGACAGTGTCCTCAGGTATTATGTGTAGACAGTGTCCTCAGGTATTATGTGTAGACAGTGTCCTCAGGTATTATGTGTAGACAGAGGTCCTCAGGTATTATGTGTAGACAGTGTCCTCAGGTATTATGTGTAGACAGTGTCCTCAGTTATTATATGTAGACAGTGTCCTCAGGTATTATGTGTAGACAGTGTCCTCTGTTATTATATGTAGACAGTGTCCTCAGGTATTATGTGTAGACAGAGGTCCTAAGTATTATGTTAGACAGTGTCCTCAGGTATTATGTGTAGACAGAGGTCCTCAGGTATAATGTGTAGAGAGAGGTCCTCAGGTATTATGTGTAGACAGTGTCCTCAGGTATTATGTGTAGACATTGTCCTCAGGTATTATGTGTAGACAGTGTTCTCAGGTATTATGTGTAGACAGTGTCCTCAGGTATTATGTGTAGACAGTGTCCTCAGGTATTATGTGTAGACAGAGGTCCTAAGGTATTATGTGTAGACAGAGGTCCTCAGGTATTATGTGTAGACAGTGTCCTCAGGTATTATGTGTAGACAGTGTCCTCAGGTATTATGTGTAGACAGAGGTCCTCAGGTATTATGTGTAGACAGTGTCCTCAGGTATTATGTGTAGACAGTGTCCTCAGTTATTATATGTAGACAGTGTCCTCAGGTATTATGTGTAGACAGTGTCCTCAGTTATTATATGTAGACAGAGGTCCTCAGGTATTATGTGTAGACAGTGTCCTCAGGTATTATGTGTAGACAGAGGTCCTAAGTATTATGTTAGACACTGTCCTCAGGTATTATGTGTAGACAGAGGTCCTCAGGTATAATGTGTAGAGAGAGGTCCTCAGGTATTATGTGTAGACAGTGTCCTCAGGTATTATGTGTAGACATTGTCCTCAGGTATTATGTGTAGACAGTGTTCTCAGGTATTATGTGTAGACAGTGTCCTCAGGTATTATGTGTAGACAGTGTCCTCAGGTATTATGTGTAGACAGAGGTCCTCAGGTATTATGTGTAGACAGTGTCCTCAGGTATTATATGTAGACAGTGTTCTCAGGTATTATGTGTAGACAGTGTCCTCAGGTATTATGTGTAGACAGTGTTCTCAGGTATTATGTGTAGACAGTGTCCTCAGGTATTATGTGTAGATAGAGGTCCTCAGGTATTATGTGTAGACAGAGGTCCTCAGGTATCATGTGTAGACAGTGTCCTCAGGTATTATGTGTAGACAGAGGTCCTCAGGTATTATGTGTAGACAGTGTCCTCAGGTATTATGTGTAGACTGAGGTCCTCAGGTATTATGTGTAGACAGTGTCCTCAGGTATTATGTGTAGACTGAGGTCCTCAGGTATTATGTGTAGACAGTGTCCTCAGGTATTATGTGTAGACAGAGGTCCTCAGGTATTATGTGTAGACAGAGGTCCTCAGGTATTATGTGTAGACAGTGTCCTCAGGTATTATGTGTAGACAGTGTCCTCAGGTATTATGTGTAGACAGTGTCCTCAGGTATTATGTGTAGACAGAGGTCCTCAGGTAATATGTGTAGACAGAGGTCCTCAGGTATTATGTGTAGACAGTGTCCTCAGGTATTATGTGTAGACTGAGGTCCTCAGGTATTATGTGTAGACAGTGTCCTCAGGTATTATGTGTAGATAGAGGTCCTCAGGTATTATGTGTAGACAGAGGTCCTCAGGTATTATGTGTAGACAGTGTCCTCAGGTATTATGTGTAGACAGTGTCCTCAGGTATTATGTGTAGACAGAGGTCCTCAGGTATTATGTGTAGACAGTGTCCTCAGGTATTATGTGTAGACAGAGGTCCTAAGGTATTATGTGTAGACAGAGGTCCTCAGGTATTATGTGTAGACAGTGTCCTCAGGTATTATGTGTAGACAGTGTCCTCAGGTATTATGTGTAGACAGAGGTCCTCAGGTATTATGTGTAGACAGTGTCCTCAGGTATTATGTGTAGACAGTGTCCTCAGTTATTATATGTAGACAGTGTCCTCAGGTATTATGTGTAGACAGTGTCCTCTGTTATTATATGTAGACAGTGTCCTCAGGTATTATGTGTAGACAGAGGTCCTAAGTATTATGTTAGACAGTGTCCTCAGGTATTATGTGTAGACAGAGGTCCTCAGGTATAATGTGTAGAGAGAGGTCCTCAGGTATTATGTGTAGACAGTGTCCTCAGGTATTATGTGTAGACATTGTCCTCAGGTATTATGTGTAGACAGTGTTCTCAGGTATTATGTGTAGACAGTGTCCTCAGGTATTATGTGTAGACAGTGTCCTCAGGTATTATGTGTAGACAGAGGTCCTCAGGTATTATGTGTAGACAGTGTCCTCAGGTATTATATGTAGACAGTGTTCTCAGGTATTATGTGTAGACAGTGTCCTCAGGTATTATGTGTAGACAGTGTTCTCAGGTATTATGTGTAGACAGTGTCCTCAGGTATTATGTGTAGATAGAGGTCCTAAGGTATTATGTGTAGACAGAGGTCCTCAGGTATCATGTGTAGACAGTGTCCTCAGGTATCATGTGTAGACAGAGGTCCTCAGGTATTATGTGTAGACAGAGGTCCTCAGGTATTATGTGTAGACAGTGTCCTCAGGTATTATGTGTAGACAGAGGTCCTCAGGTATTATGTGTAGACAGTGTCCTCAGGTATTATGTGTAGACAGAGGTCCTCAGGTATTATGTGTAGACAGTGTCCTCAGTTATTATATGTAGACAGTGTCCTCAGGTATTATGTGTAGACAGACGTCCTAAGTATTATGTTAGACAGTGTCCTCAGGTATTATGTGTAGACAGAGGTCCTCAGTTATTATGTGTAGACAGAGGTCCTCAGGTATTATGTGTAGACAGTGTCCTCAGTTATTATATGTAGACAGTGTCCTCAGGTATTATGTTTAGACAGAGGTCCTAAGTATTATGTGTTGACAGTGTCCTCAGGTATTATGTGTAGATAGAGGTCCTAAGGTATTATGTGTAGACAGTGTCCTCAGGTATTATGTGTAGACAGATGTCCTCAGGTATTATGTGTAGACAGTGTCCTCAGGTATTATGTGTAGACAGAGGTCCTCAGGTATTATGTGTAGACAGAGGTCCTCAGGTATTATGTGTAGACAGTGTCCTCAGGCATTATGTGTAGACAGTGTCCTCAGGTATTATGTGTAGACAGTGTCCTCAGGTATTATGTGTAGACAGAGGTCCTCAGGTATTATGTGTAGACAGTGTCCTCAGTTATTATATGTAGACAGTGTCCTCAGGTATTATGTGTAGACAGAGGTCCTAAGTATTATGTTAGACAGTGTCCTCAGGTATTCTGTGTAGACAGAGGTCCTCAGTTATTATGTGTAGACAGAGGTCCTCAGGTATTATGTGTAGACAGTGTCCTCAGTTATTATATGTAGACAGTGTCCTCAGGTATTATGTTTAGACAGAGGTCCTAAGTATTATGTGTTGACAGTGTCCTCAGGTATTATGTGTAAACAGAGGTCCTCAGGTATAATGTGTAGAGAGAGGTCCTCAGGTATTATGTGTAGACAGTGTCCTCAGGTATTATGTGTAGACATTGTCCTCAGGTATTATGTGTAGACAGTGTCCTCAGGTATTATGTGTAGACAGAGGTCCTCAGGTATTATGTGTAGACAGTGTCCTCAGGTATTATGTGTAGACAGTGTCCTCAGGTATTATATGTAGACAGTGTTCTCAGGTATTATGTGTAGACAGTGTCCTCAGGTATTATGTGTAGACAGTGTTCTCAGGTATTATGTGTAGAAAGTGTCCTCAGGTATTATGTGTAGATAGAGGTCCTAAGGTATTATGTGTAGACAGAGGTCCTCAGGTATCATGTGTAGACAGTGTCCTCAGGTATTATGTGTAGACAGAGGTCCTCAGGTATTATGTGTAGACAGTGTCCTCAGGTATTATAGGTAGACAGTGTCCTCAGGTATTATGTGTAGACAGTGTCCTCAGGTATTATATGTAGACAGTGTTCTCAGGTATTATGTGTAGACAGTGTCCTCAGGTATTATGTGTAGACAGTGTTCTCAGGTATTATGTGTAGACAGTGTCCTCAGGTATTATGTGTAGATAGAGGTCCTAAGGTATTATGTGTAGACAGAGGTCCTCAGGTATCATGTGTAGACAGTGTCCTCAGGTATCATGTGTAGACAGAGGTCCTCAGGTATTATGTGTAGACAGAGGTCCTCAGGTATTATGTGTAGACAGTGTCCTCAGGTATTATGTGTAGACAGAGGTCCTCAGGTATTATGTGTAGACAGTGTCCTCAGGTATTATGTGTAGACAGAGGTCCTCAGGTATTATGTGTAGACAGAGGTCCTCAGGTATTATGTGTAGACAGTGTCCTCAGGTATTATGTGTAGACAGTGTCCTCAGGAATTATGTGTAGACAGTGTCCTCAGGTATTATGTGTAGACAGAGGTCCTCAGGTCAGGTATTATGGTAGACAGAGTCCTCAGGTATTATGCTGTAGACAGGGTCCTCAGGTATTATGTGTAGACCAGTGTCCTCAGGTATTATGTGTAGACAGTGTCCTCAGGTATATGTGTAGACCAAGGTCCTCAGTTATTATGTGTAGACAGTGTCTCAGGTATTATGTGTAGACAGTGTCCTCAGGTATTATGTGTAGACAGTGTCCTCAGGTATTATGTGTAGACAGAGGTCCTCAGGTATTATGTGTAGACAGTGTCCTCAGGTATTATGTGTAGACAGTGTCCTCAGTTATTATGTAGACAGTGTCCTCAGGTATTATGTGTAGACAGTGTCCTCAGTTATTATATGTAGACAGTGTCCTCAGGTATTATGTGTAGACAGAGGTCCTAAGTATTATGTTAGACAGTGTCCTCAGGTATTATGTGTAGACAGAGGTCCTCAGGTATAATGTGTAGAGAGAGGTCCTCAGGTATTATGTGTAGACAGTGTCCTCAGGTATTATGTGTAGACATTGTCCTCAGGTATTATGTGTAGACAGTGTTCTCAGGTATTATGTGTAGACAGTGTCCTCAGGTATTATGTGTAGACAGTGTCCTCAGGTATTATGTGTAGACAGAGGTCCTAAGGTATTATGTGTAGACAGAGGTCCTCAGGTATTATGTGTAGACAGTGTCCTCAGGTATTATGTGTAGACAGTGTCCTCAGGTATTATGTGTAGACAGAGGTCCTCAGGTATTATGTGTAGACAGTGTCCTCAGGTATTATGTGTAGACAGTGTCCTCAGTTATTATATGTAGACAGTGTCCTCAGGTATTATGTGTAGACAGTGTCCTCAGTTATTATATGTAGACAGAGGTCCTCAGGTATTATGTGTAGACAGTGTCCTCAGGTATTATGTGTAGACAGAGGTCCTAAGTATTATGTTAGACACTGTCCTCAGGTATTATGTGTAGACAGAGGTCCTCAGGTATAATGTGTAGAGAGAGGTCCTCAGGTATTATGTGTAGACAGTGTCCTCAGGTATTATGTGTAGACATTGTCCTCAGGTATTATGTGTAGACAGTGTTCTCAGGTATTATGTGTAGACAGTGTCCTCAGGTATTATGTGTAGACAGTGTCCTCAGGTATTATGTGTAGACAGAGGTCCTCAGGTATTATGTGTAGACAGTGTCCTCAGGTATTATATGTAGACAGTGTTCTCAGGTATTATGTGTAGACAGTGTCCTCAGGTATTATGTGTAGACAGTGTTCTCAGGTATTATGTGTAGACAGTGTCCTCAGGTATTATGTGTAGATAGAGGTCCTAAGGTATTATGTGTAGACAGAGGTCCTCAGGTATCATGTGTAGACAGTGTCCTCAGGTATTATGTGTAGATAGAGGTACTCAGGTATTATGTGTAGACAGTGTCCTCAGGTATTATGTGTAGACTGAGGTCCTCAGGTATTATGTGTAGACAGTGTCCTCAGGTATTATGTGTAGACTGAGGTCCTCAGGTATTATGTGTAGACAGTGTCCTCAGGTATTATGTGTAGACAGAGGTCCTCAGGTATTATGTGTAGACAGAGGTCCTCAGGTATTATGTGTAGACAGTGTCCTCAGGTATTATGTGTAGACAGTGTCCTCAGGTATTATGTGTAGACAGTGTCCTCAGGTATTATGTGTAGACAGAGGTCCTCAGGTAATATGTGTAGACAGAGGTCCTCAGGTATTATGTGTAGACAGTGTCCTCAGGTATTATGTGTAGACTGAGGTCCTCAGGTATTATGTGTAGACAGTGTCCTCAGGTATTATGTGTAGATAGAGGTCCTCAGGTATTATGTGTAGACAGAGGTCCTCAGGTATTATGTGTAGACAGTGTCCTCAGGTATTATGTGTAGACAGTGTCCTCAGGTATTATGTGTAGACAGAGGTCCTCAGGTATTATGTGTAGACAGTGTCCTCAGGTATTATGTGTAGACAGAGGTCCTAAGGTATTATGTGTAGACAGAGGTCCTCAGGTATTATGTGTAGACAGTGTCCTCAGGTATTATGTGTAGACAGTGTCCTCAGGTATTATGTGTAGACAGAGGTCCTCAGGTATTATGTGTAGACAGTGTCCTCAGGTATTATGTGTAGACAGTGTCCTCAGTTATTATATGTAGACAGTGTCCTCAGGTATTATGTGTAGACAGTGTCCTCTGTTATTATATGTAGACAGTGTCCTCAGGTATTATGTGTAGACAGAGGTCCTAAGTATTATGTTAGACAGTGTCCTCAGGTATTATGTGTAGACAGAGGTCCTCAGGTATAATGTGTAGAGAGAGGTCCTCAGGTATTATGTGTAGACAGTGTCCTCAGGTATTATGTGTAGACATTGTCCTCAGGTATTATGTGTAGACAGTGTTCTCAGGTATTATGTGTAGACAGTGTCCTCAGGTATTATGTGTAGACAGTGTCCTCAGGTATTATGTGTAGACAGAGGTCCTCAGGTATTATGTGTAGACAGTGTCCTCAGGTATTATATGTAGACAGTGTTCTCAGGTATTATGTGTAGACAGTGTCCTCAGGTATTATGTGTAGACAGTGTTCTCAGGTATTATGTGTAGACAGTGTCCTCAGGTATTATGTGTAGATAGAGGTCCTAAGGTATTATGTGTAGACAGAGGTCCTCAGGTATCATGTGTAGACAGTGTCCTCAGGTATCATGTGTAGACAGAGGTCCTCAGGTATTATGTGTAGACAGAGGTCCTCAGGTATTATGTGTAGACAGTGTCCTCAGGTATTATGTGTAGACAGAGGTCCTCAGGTATTATGTGTAGACAGTGTCCTCAGGTATTATGTGTAGACAGAGGTCCTCAGGTATTATGTGTAGACAGAGGTCCTCAGGTATTATGTGTAGACAGTGTCCTCAGGTATTATGTGTAGACAGTGTCCTCAGGAATTATGTGTAGACAGTGTCCTCAGGTATTATGTGTAGACAGAGGTCCTCAGGTATTATGCGTAGACAGTGTCCTCAGGTATTATGTGTAGACAGAGGTCCTCAGGTATTATGTGTAGACAGTGTCCTCAGGTATTATGTGTAGACAGAGGTCCTCAGGTATTATGTGTAGACACAGGTCCTCAGTTATTATGTGTAGACAGTGTCCTCAGGTATTATGTGTAGACAGTGTCCTCAGGTATTATGTGTAGACAGTGTCCTCAGGTATTATGTGTAGACAGAGGTCCTCAGGTATTATGTGTAGACAGTGTCCTCAGTTATTATATGTAGACAGTGTCCTCAGGTATTATGTGTAGACAGACGTCCTAAGTATTATGTTAGACAGTGTCCTCAGGTATTATGTGTAGACAGAGGTCCTCAGTTATTATGTGTAGACAGAGGTCCTCAGGTATTATGTGTAGACAGTGTCCTCAGTTATTATATGTAGACAGTGTCCTCAGGTATTATGTTTAGACAGAGGTCCTAAGTATTATGTGTTGACAGTGTCCTCAGGTATTATGTGTAGATAGAGGTCCTAAGGTATTATGTGTAGACAGTGTCCTCAGGTATTATGTGTAGACAGATGTCCTCAGGTATTATGTGTAGACAGTGTCCTCAGGTATTATGTGTAGACAGAGGTCCTCAGGTATTATGTGTAGACAGAGGTCCTCAGGTATTATGTGTAGACAGTGTCCTCAGGCATTATGTGTAGACAGTGTCCTCAGGTATTATGTGTAGACAGTGTCCTCAGGTATTATGTGTAGACAGAGGTCCTCAGGTATTATGTGTAGACAGTGTCCTCAGTTATTATATGTAGACAGTGTCCTCAGGTATTATGTGTAGACAGAGGTCCTAAGTATTATGTTAGACAGTGTCCTCAGGTATTCTGTGTAGACAGAGGTCCTCAGTTATTATGTGTAGACAGAGGTCCTCAGGTATTATGTGTAGACAGTGTCCTCAGTTATTATATGTAGACAGTGTCCTCAGGTATTATGTTTAGACAGAGGTCCTAAGTATTATGTGTTGACAGTGTCCTCAGGTATTATGTGTAAACAGAGGTCCTCAGGTATAATGTGTAGAGAGAGGTCCTCAGGTATTATGTGTAGACAGTGTCCTCAGGTATTATGTGTAGACATTGTCCTCAGGTATTATGTGTAGACAGTGTCCTCAGGTATTATGTGTAGACAGAGGTCCTCAGGTATTATGTGTAGACAGTGTCCTCAGGTATTATGTGTAGACAGTGTCCTCAGGTATTATATGTAGACAGTGTTCTCAGGTATTATGTGTAGACAGTGTCCTCAGGTATTATGTGTAGACAGTGTTCTCAGGTATTATGTGTAGAAAGTGTCCTCAGGTATTATGTGTAGATAGAGGTCCTAAGGTATTATGTGTAGACAGAGGTCCTCAGGTATCATGTGTAGACAGTGTCCTCAGGTATTATGTGTAGACAGAGGTCCTCAGGTATTATGTGTAGACAGTGTCCTCAGGAATTATGTGTAGACAGTGTCCTCAGGTATTATGTGTAGACAGAGGTCCTCAGGTATTATGTGTAGACAGTGTCCTCAGGTATTATGTGTAGACAGAGGTCCTCAGGTATTATGTGTAGACAGAGGTCCTCAGGTATTATGTGTAGACAGAGGTCCTCAGGTATTATGTGTAGACAGTGTCCTCAGGTATTATGTGTAGACAGTGTCCTCAGGTATTATGTGTAGACAGTGTCCTCAGGTATTATGTGTAGACAGAGGTCCTCAGGTATTATGTGTAGACAGTGTCCTCAGTTATTATATGTAGACAGTGTCCTCAGGTATTATGTGTAGACAGAGGACCTCAGTTATTATGTGTAGACAGAGGTCCTCAGGTATTATGTGTAGACAGTGTCCTCAGTTATTATATGTAGACAGTGTCCTCAGGTATTATGTTTAGACAGAGGTCCTAAGTATTATGTGTTGACAGTGTCCTCAGGTATTATGTGTAGATAGAGGTCCTAAGGTATTATGTGTAGACAGTGTCCTCAGGTATTATATGTAGATAGAGGTACTAAGGTATTATGTGTAGACAGTGTTCTCAGGTATTATGTGTAGACAGTGTCCTCAGGTATTATGTGTAGACAGAGGTCCTCAGGTATTATGTGTAGACAGAGGTCCTCAGGTATTATGTGTAGACAGAGGTCCTAAGGTATTATGTATAGACAGAGGTCCTCAGGTATTATATGTAGACATTCTCCTCAGGTATTATGTGTAGACAGTGTCCTCAGGTATTATGTGTAGACAGTGTCCTCACGTATTATGTGTAGACAGAGATCCTCAGGTATTATGTGTAGACAGAGGTCCTCAGGTATTATGTGTAGACAGAGGTCCTCAGGTATTATGTGTAGACAGTGTCCTCAGGTATTATGTGTAGACAGAGGTCCTCAGGTATTATGTGTAGACAGTGTCCTCAGGTATTATGTGTAGACAGTGTCCTCAGGTATTTTGTGTAGACAGTGTCCTCAGGTATTATGTTTAGACAGAGGTCCTCAGGTATTATGTGTAGACAGTGTGCTCAGGTATTATATGTAGATAGAGGTCCTCAGGTATTATGTGTAGACAGTGTCCTAAGGTATTATGTGTAGACAGTGTCCTCAGGTATTATGTGTAGACAGTGTCCTCAGGTATTATGTGTAGACAGTGTCCTCAGGTATTATGTGTAGACAGAGGTCCTCAGGTATTATGTGTAGACAGTGTCCTCAGGTATTATGTGTAGACAGTGTCCTCAGGTATTATGTGTAGACAGTGTTCTCAGGTATTATGTGTAGACAGAGGTCCTCAGGTATTATGTGTAGACAGTGTTCTCAGGTATTATGTGTAGACAGAGGTCCTCAGGTATTATGTGTAGACAGTGTCCTCAGGTATTATGTGTAGACAGTGTTCTCAGGTATTATGTGTAGACAGAGGTCCTCAGGTATTATGTGTAGACAGTGTCCTCAGGTATTATGTGTAGACAGAGGTCCTCAGGTATTATGTGTAGACAGTGTCCTCAGGTATTATGTGTAGACAGTGTCCTCAGGTATTATGTGTAGACAGAGGTCCTCAGGTATTATGTGTAGACAGTGTCCTCAGGTATTATGTGTAGACAGTGTCCTCAGGTATTATGTGTAGACAGAGGTCCTCAGGTATTATGTGTAGACAGTGTCCTCAGGTATTATGTGTAGACAGTGTCCTCAGGTATTATGTGTAGACAGAGGTCCTCAGGTATTATGTGTAGACAGAGGTCCTCAGGTATTATGTGTAGACAGTGTCCTCAGGTATTATGTGTAGACAGTGTCCTCAGGTATTATGTGTAGACAGAGGTCCTCAGGTATTATGTGTAGACAGAGGTCCTCAGGTATTATGTGTAGACAGTGTCGTCAGGTATTATGTGTAGACAGTGTCCTCAGGTATTATGTGTAGACAGTGTTCCCAGGTATTATGTGTAGACAGAGGTCCTCAGGTATTATGTGTAGACAGTGTCCTCAGGTATTATGTGTAGACAGTGTCCTCAGGTATTATGTGTAGACAGAGGTCCTCAGGTATTATGTGTAGACAGTGTCCTCAGGTATTATGTGTAGACAGTGTCCTCAGGTATTATGTGTAGACAGAGGTCCTCAGGTATTATGTGTAGACAGTGTCCTCAGGTATTATGTGTAGACAGAGGTCCTCAGGTATTATGTGTAGACAGTGTCCTCAGGTATTATGTGTAGACAGTGTCCTCAGGTATTATGTGTAGACAGAGGTCCTCAGGTATTATGTGTAGACAGTGTCCTCAGGTATTATGTGTAGACAGTGTCCTCAGGTATTATGTGTAGACAGAGGTCCTCAGGTATTATGTGTAGACAGTGTCCTAAGGTACTATGTGTAGACAGAGGTCCTCAGGTATTATGTGTTGACAGAGGTCCTAAGGTATTTTGTGTAGACAGAGTCCTCAAGTATTATAGGTAGACAGTGTCCTCAGGTATTATGTGTATTCAGAGGTCCTCAGGTATTATGTGTAGACAGTGTCCTCAGGTATTATGTGTAGACAGTGTCCTCAGTTATTATGTGTAGACAGTGTCCTAAGGTATTATGTGTAGACAGTGTCCTCAGGTATTATGTGTAGACAGTGTCCTCAGGTATTATGTATAGACATTGTCCTCAGGTATTATCTGTAGACAGAGGTCCTCAGGTATTATGTGTAGACAGTGTCCACAGGTATTATGTGTAGACATTGTCCTCAGGTATTATGTGTAGACAGAGGTCCTCAGGTATTATGTGTAGACAGTGTTCTCAGGTATTATGTGTAGACAGTGTCCTCAGGTATTATGTGTAGACAGTGTCCTCAGGTATTATGTGTAGACAGTGTCCTCAGGTATTATGTGTAGACAGTGTCCTCAGGTATTATGTGTAGACAAAGGTCCTCAGGTATTATGTGTAGACAGAGTCCTCAAGTATTATGTGTAGACAGTGTCCTCAGGTATTATGTGTAGACAGAGGTCCTCAGGTATTATGTGTAGACAGAGTCCTCAGGTATTATAGGTAGACAGTGTCCTCAGGTATTATGTGTAGTCAGAGGTCCTCAGGTATTATGTGTAGACAGTGCCCTCAGGTATTATGTGTAGACAGTGTCCTCAGGTGTTATGTGTAGACAGTGTCCTCAGGTATTATGTGTAGACAATGTCCTCAGGTGTTATGTGTAGACAGTGTCCTCAGTTATTATGTGTAGACAGTGTCCTCAGGTATTATGTGTAGACAGTGTCCGCAGGTATTATATTTAGACAGTGTCCTCAGGTATTTTGTGTAGACAGTGTCCTCAGGTATTATGTGTAGACAGTGTCCTCAGGTATTATGTGTAGACAGTGTCCTCAGGTATTATGTGTAGACAGTGTTCTCAGGTATTATGTGTAGACAGTGTCCTCAGGTATTATGTGTAGTCATTGTCCTCAGGTATTATGTGTAGAAAGTGTCCTCAGGTATTATGTGTAGACAGTGTCCTCAGGTATTATAGGTAGACAGTGTCCTCAGGTATTATGTGGAGACAGTGTCCTCAGGTATTATGTGTAGACAGTGTACTCAGGTATTATGTGTAGACAGTGTCCTAAGGTATTATGTGTAGACAGTGTTCCCAGGTATTATGTGTAGACAGAAGTCCACAAGTATTATGTGTAGACAGAGGTCCTAAGGTATTATGTGTAGACAGTGTCCTCAGGTATTATGTGTAGACAGTGTTCTCAGGTATTATGTGTAGACAGAGGTCCTCAAGTATTATGTGTCGACAGTGTTCTCAGGTATTATGTGTAGACAGTGTCCTCAGGTGTTATGTGTAGATAGAGGTCCTAAGGTATTATGTGTAGGCAGAGGTCCTCAGGTATTATGTGTAGACCGTGTCCTCAGGTATTATATGTAGACAGTGTCCTCAGGTATTATGTGTAGACAGTGTCCTCAGGTATTATGTGTAGACAGTGTCCTAAGGTATTATGTGTAGACAGTGTCCTCAGGTATTATGTGTAGACAGTGTTCTCAGGTATTATGTGTAGACAGTGTCCTCAGGTATTATGTGTAGATAGAGGTCCTAAGGTATTATGTGTAGACAGAGGTCCTCAGGTATCATGTGTAGACAGTGTCCTCAGGTATTATGTGTAGACTGAGGTCCTCAGGTATTATGTGTAGACAGTGTCCTCAGGAATTATGCGTAGACAGTGTCCTCAGGTATTATGTGTAGACAGAGGTCCTCAGGTATTATGTGTAGACAGTGTCCTCAGGTATTATGTGTAGACAGAGGTCCTCAGGTATTATGTGTAGACAGTGTCCTCAGGTATTATGTGTAGACAGAGGTCCTAAGGTATTATGTGTAGACAGAGGTCCTCAGGTATTATGTGTAGACAGTGTCCTCAGGTATTATGTGTAGACAGTGTCCTCAGGTATTATGTGTAGACAGTGTCCTCAGGTATTATGTGTAGACAGAGGTCCTCAGGTATTATGTGTAGACAGTGTCCTCAGTTATTATATGTAGACAGTGTCCTCAGGTATTATGTGTAGACAGAGGTCCTAAGTATTATGTTAGACAGTGTCCTCAGGTATTATGTGTAGACAGAGGTCCTCAGGTATAATGTGTAGAGAGAGGTCCTCAGGTATTATGTGTAGACAGTGTCCTCAGGTATTATGTGTAGACAGAGGTCCTCAGGTATTATGTGTAGACATTGTCCTCAGGTATTATGTGTAGACAGTATTCTCAGGTATTATGTGTAGACAGTGTCCTCAGGTATTATGTGTAGACAGTGTCCTCAGGTATTATGTGTAGACAGAGGTCCTCAGGTATTATGTGTAGACAGTGTCCTCAGGAATTATATGTAGACAGGGTTCTCAGGTATTATGTGTAGACAGTGTCCTCAGGTATTATGTGTAGACAGTGTTCTCAGGTATTATGTGTAGACAGTGTCCTCAGGTATTATGTGTAGATAGAGGTCCTAAGGTATTATGTGTAGACAGAGGTCCTCAGGTATCATGTGTAGACAGTGTCCTCAGGTATTATGTGTAGACAGAGGTCCTCAGGTATTATGTGTAGACAGTGTCCTCAGGTATTATGTGTAGACAGAGGTCCTCAGGTATTATGTGTAGACACAGGTCCTCAGTTATTATGTGTAGACAGTGTCCTCAGGTATTATGTGTAGACAGTGTCCTCAGGTATTATGTGTAGACAGTGTCCTCAGGTATTATGTGTAGACAGAGGTCCTCAGGTATTATGTGTAGACAGTGTCCTCAGTTATTATATGTAGACAGTGTCCTCAGGTATTATGTGTAGACAGAGGTCCTAAGTATTATGTTAGACAGTGTCCTCAGGTATTATGTGTAGACAGAGGTCCTCAGTTATTATGTGTAGACAGAGGTCCTCAGGTATTATGTGTAGACAGTGTCCTCAGTTATTATATGTAGACAGTGTCCTCAGGTATTATGTTTAGACAGAGGTCCTAAGTATTATGTGTTGACAGTGTCCTCAGGTATTATGTGTAGATAGAGGTCCTAAGGTATTATGTGTAGACAGTGTCCTCAGGTATTATGTGTAGACAGAGATCCTCAGGTATTATGTGTAGACAGTGTCCTCAGGTATTATGTGTAGACAGAGGTCCTCAGGTATTATGTGTAGACAGAGGTCCTCAGGTATTATGTGTAGACAGTGTCCTCAGGTATTATGTGTAGACAGTGTCCTCAGGTATTATGTGTAGACAGTGTCCTCAGGTATTATGTGTAGACAGAGGTCCTCAGGTATTATGTGTAGACAGTGTCCTCAGTTATTATATGTAGACAGTGTCCTCAGGTATTATGTGTAGACAGAGGTCCTAAGTATTATGTTAGACAGTGTCCTCAGGTATTATGTGTAGACAGAGGTCCTCAGTTATTATGTGTAGACAGAGGTCCTCAGGTATTATGTGTAGACAGTGTCCTCAGTTATTATATGTAGACAGTGTCCTCAGGTATTATGTTTAGACATAGGTCCTAAGTATTATGTGTTGACAGTGTCCTCAGGTATTATGTGTAGACAGAGGTCCTCAGGTATAATGTGTAGAGAGAGGTCCTCAGGTATTATGTGTAGACAGTGTCCTCAGGTATTATGTGTAGACATTGTCCTCAGGTATTATGTGTAGACAGTGTTCTCAGGTATTATGTGTAGACAGTGTCCTCAGGTATTATGTGTAGACAGTGTCCTCAGGTATTATGTGTAGACAGAGGTCCTCAGGTATTATGTGTAGACAGTGTCCTCAGGTATTATATGTAGACAGTGTTCTCAGGTATTATGTGTAGACAGTGTCCTCAGGTATTATGTGTAGACAGTGTTCTCAGGTATTATGTGTAGACAGTGTCCTCAGGTATTATATGTAGATAGAGGTCCTAAGGTATTATGTGTAGACAGAGGTCCTCAGGTATCATGTGTAGACAGTGTCCTCAGGTATTATGTGTAGACAGAGGTCCTCAGGTATTATGTGTAGACAGTGTCCTCAGGAATTATGTGTAGACAGTGTCCTCAGGTATTATGTGTAGACAGAGGTCCTCAGGTATTATGTGTAGACAGTGTCCTCAGGTATTATGTGTAGACAGAGGTCCTCAGGTATTATGTGTAGACAGTGTCCTCAGTTATTATACGTAGACAGTGTCCTCAGGTATTATGTGTAGACAGAGGTCCTAAGTATTATGTTAGACAGTGTCCTCAGGTATTATGTGTAGACAGAGGACCTCAGTTATTATGTGTAGACAGAGGTCCTCAGGTATTATGTGTAGACAGTGTCCTCAGTTATTATATGTAGACAGTGTCCTCAGGTATTATGTTTAGACAGAGGTCCTAAGTATTATGTGTTGACAGTGTCCTCAGGTATTATGTGTAGATAGAGGTCCTAAGGTATTATGTGTAGACAGTGTCCTCAGGTATTATATGTAGATAGAGGTCCTAAGGTATTATGTGTAGACAGTGTCCTCAGGTATTATGTGTAGACAGTGTCCTCAGGTATTATGTGTAGACAGAGGTCCTCAGGTATTATGTGTAGACAGAGGTCCTCAGGTATTATGTGTAGACAGAGGTCCTCAGGTATTATGTGTAGACAGAGGTCCTCAGGTATTATGTGTAGATAGAGGTCCTCAGGTATTATGTGTAGACAGTGTCCTCAGGTATTATGTGTAGACAGTGTCCTCAGGTATTTTGTGTAGACAGAGGTCCTCAGGTATTATGTGTTGACAGAGGTCCTCAGGTATTATGTGTAGATAGAGGTCCTCAGGTATTATGTGTAGACAGTGTCCTCAGGTATTATGTGTAGACAGTGTCCTCAGGTATTATGTATAGACAGAGGTCGTCAGGTATTATGTGTAGACAGTGTTCCCAGGTATTATGTGTAGACAGAGGTCCTCAGGTATTATGTGTTGACAGAGGTCCTAAGGTATTATGTGTAGACAGTGTCCTCAGGTATTATGTGTAGACAGTGTTCTCAGGTATTATGTGTAGACAGAGGTCCTCAGGTATTATGTGTAGACAGTGTCCTCAGGTATTATGTGTAGACAGTGTCCTCAGGTATTATGTGTAGACAGAGGTCCTCAGGTATTATGTGTAGACAGTGTTCCCAGGTATTATGTGTAGACAGTGTCCTCAGGTATTATGTTGTAGACAGAGGTCCTCAGGTATTATGTGTAGACAGTGTCCTCAGGTATTATGTGTAGACAGTGTCCTCAGGTATTATGTGTAGACAGAGGTCCTCAGGTATTATGTGTAGACAGTGTTCCCAGGTATTATGTGTAGACAGTGTCCTCAGGTATTATGTGTAGACAGAGGTCCTCAGGTATTATGTATCGACAGTGTCCTCAGGTATTATGTGTAGACAGTATCCTCAGGTATTATATGTAGCCAGAGGTCCTCAGGTATTTTGTGTAGACAGTGTCCTCAGGTATTATGTGTGGACAGTATCCTCAGGTATTATGTGTAGACAGTGTCCTCAGGTATTATGTGTAGACAGTGTCCTCAGGTATTATGTGTAGACAGTGTCCTCAGGTATTATGTGTAGACAGTGTCCTCAGGTATTATGTGTAGACAGTATCCTCAGGTATTATATGTAGACAGAGGTCCTCAGGTATTATGTGTAGACAGTGTCCTCAGGTATTATGTGTGGACCGTGTCCTCAGGTATTATGTGTAGACAGTGTCCTCAGGTATTATGTGTAGACAGAGGTCCTCAGCTATTATGTGTAGACAGAGGTCCTCAGGTATTGTGTGTAGACAGAGGTCCTCAGGTATTATGTGTAGACAGAGGTCCTCAGGTATTATGTGTAGACAGAGGTCCTCAGGTATTATGTGTAGACAGAGGTCCTCAGGTATTATGTGTAGACAGAGGTCCTCAGGTATTATGTGTAGACAGTGTCCTCAGGTATTATGTGTAGACAGGGTCCTCAGGTATTATGTGTAGACAGAGGTCCTCAGGTATTATGTGTAGACAGAGGTCCTCAGGTATTATGTGTAGACAGAGGTCCTCAGCTATTATGTGTAGACAGAGGTCCTCAGGTATTATGTGTAGACAGAGTCCTTAGGTATTATGTTCAGACAGTGTGCTCAGGTATTATGTGTAGACAGTGTCCTCAGGTATTATGTGTAGACAGAGGTCCTCAGGTATTATGTGTAGACAGTGTCCTCAGGTATTATGTGTAGACAGTGTCCTCAGGTATTATGTGTAGACAGAGGTCCTCAGGTATTATGTGTAGACAGTGTCCTCAGGTATTATGTATAGACAGAGGTCGTCAGGTAATATGTGTAGACAGTGTTCCCAGGTATTATGTGTAGACAGAGGTCCTCAGGTATTATGTGTAGACAGAGGTCCTAAGGTATTATGTGTAGACAGTGTCCTCAGGTATTATGTGTAGACAGTGTTCTCAGGTATTATGTGTAGACAGAGGTCCTCAGGTATTATGTGTAGACAGAGGTCCTCAGCTATTATGTGTAGACAGAGGTCCTCAGGTATTATGTGTAGACAGAGGTCCTCAGCTATTATGTGTAGACAGAGGTCCTCAGCTATTATGTGTAGACAGAGGTCCTCAGGTATTATGTGTAGACAGAGGTCCTCAGGTATTATGTGTAGACAGTGTCCTCAGGTATTATGTGTAGACAGAGGTCCTCAGGTATTATGTGTAGACAGTGTCCTCAGGTATTATGTTCAGACAGTGTCCTCAGGTATTATGTGTACACAGTGTCCTCAGGTATTATGTGTAGACAGAGGTCCTCAGGTATTATGTGTAGAAAGTGTCCTCAGGTATTATGTGTAGACAGTGTCCTCAGGTATTATTTGTAGACATTGTCCTCAGGTATTATCTGTAGACAGAGGTCCTCAGGTATAATGTGTAGACAGTGTCCTCAGGTATTATGTGTAGACAGAGGTCCTCAGGTATTATGTGTAGACAGTGTCCTCAGGTATTATGTGTAGACAGTGTCCTCAGGTATTATGTGTAGACAGTGTCCTCAGGTATTATGTGTAGACAGTGTCCTCAGGTATTATGTGTAGACAGTGTCCTCAGGTATTATGTGTAGACAGAGGTCCTCAGGTATTATGTGTAGACAGAGGTCCTCAGGTATTATGTGTAGACAGTGTTCTCAGGTATTATGTGTAGACAGTGTCCTCAGGTATTATGTGTAGACAGTGTCCTCAGGTATTATGTGTAGACAGTGTCCTCAGGTATTATGTGTAGACTTAGGTCCTCAGGTATTATGTGTAGATAGAGTCCTCAGGTATTATAGGTAGACAGTGTCCTCAGGTATTATGTGTAGTCAGAGGTCCTCAGGTATTATGTGTAGACAGTGGACTCAGGTATTATGTGTAGACAGTGTCCTCAGGTATTATGTGTAGACAGTGTCCTCAGGTATTATGTGTAGACAGTGTCCTCAGGTGTTATGTGTAGACAGTGTCCTCAGGTATTATGTGTAGACAGTGTCCTCAGGTGTTATGTGTAGACAGTGTCCTCAGTTATTATGTGTAGACAGTGTCCTCAGGTATTATGTGTAGACAGTGTCCACAGGTATTATATTTAGACAGTGTCCTAAGGTATTTTGTGTAGACAGTGTCCTCAGGTATTATGTGTAGACAGTGTCCTCAGGTATTATGTGTAGACAGTGTCCTCAGGTATTATGTGTAGACAGTGTCCTTAGGTATTATGTGTAGTCAGAGGTCCTCAGGTATTATGTGTAGACAGTGTCCTCAGGTATTATGTGTAGACAGAGGTCCTCAGGTATTATGTGTAGACAGTGTCCTCAGGTATTATGTGTAGACAGTGTTCCCAGGTATTATGTGTAGACAGAGGTCCTCAGGTATTATGTGTAGACAGTGTCCTCAGGTATTATAGGTAGACAGTGTCCTCAGGTATTATGTGTAGACAGAGGTCCTAAGGTATTATATGTAGGCAGAGGTCCTCAGGTATTATGTGTAGACAGTGTTCTCAGGTATTATGTGTAGACAGTGTACTCAGGTATTATGTGTAGTCAGAGGTCCTCAGGTATTATGTGTAGACAGTGTCCTCAGGTATTATGTGTAGACAGTGTTCCCAGGTATTATGTGTAGACAGAGGTCCTCAGGTATTATGTGTAGACAGTGTCCTCAGGTATTATATGTAGACAGTGTTCTCAGGTATTATGTGTAGACAGTGTCCTCAGGTATTATGTGTAGACAGTGTCCTCAGGTATTATGTGTAGACAGTGTCCTCAGGTATTATGTGTAGACAGTGTCCTCAGGTATTATGTGTAGACAGAGGTCCTCAGGTATTATGTGTAGACAGAGGTCCTCAGGTATTATGTGTAGACAGTGTCCTCAGGTATTATGTGTAGACAGAGGTCCTAAGTATTATGTGTTGACAGTGTCCTCATGTATTATGTGTAGACAGAGGTCCTCAGGTATTATGTGTAGACAGAGGTCCTCAGGTATTATGTGTAGACAGTGTCCTCAGTTATTATATGTAGACAGTGTCCTCAGGTATTATGTTTAGACAGAGGTCCTAAGTATTATGTGTAGACAGTGTCCTCAGGTATTTTCTGTAGATAGAGGTCCTAAGGTATCATGTGTTGACAGTGTCCTCAGGTATTATGTGTAGATAGAGGTCCTAAGGTATTATGTGTAGACAGTGTCCTCAGGTATTATATGTAGATAGAGGTCCTAAGGTATTATGTGTAGACAGTGTTCTCAGGTATTATGTGTAGACAGTGTTCTCAGGTATTATGTGTAGACAGTGTCCTCAGGTATTATGTGTAGACTGTGTCCTCAGGTATTATGTGTAGACAGTGTCCTCAGGTATTATGTATAGACAGTGTCCTCAGGTATTATGTGTAGACATTGTCCTCAGGTATTATGTTTAGACAGTGTCCTCAGGTATTAAGTGTAGACAGTGTCCTCAGGAATTATGTGTAGACAGAGGTCCTCAGGTATTATGTGTAGACAGAGGTCCTCAGGTATTATGTGTAGACAGAGGTCCTAAGGTATTATGTATAGACAGAGGTCCTCAGGTATTATGTGTATACAGTGTCCTCATGTATTAGGTGTAGAAATTGTCCTCAGGTATTATGTTTAGACAGTGTCCTCAGGTATTATGTGTAGACAGTGTCCTCACGTATTATGTGTAGACAGTGTCCTCAGGTATTATGTGTAGACACAGGTCGTTAGGTATTATGTGTAGACAGTGTCCTCAGGTATTATATGTAGACAGTGTTCTCAGGTATTATGTGTAGACAGAGGTCCTCAGGTATTATGTGTAGACAGTGTCCTCAGGTATTATGTGTAGACAGTGTCCTCAGGTATTATGTGTAGACAGTGTCCTCAGGTATTATGTGTAGACAGAGGTCCTCAGGTATTATGTATAGACAGTGTCCTCAGGTATTATGTGTAGACAGTATCCTCAGGTATTATGTGTAGACAGTGTCCTCAGGTATTATGTGTAGACAGAGGTCCTCAGGTATTATATGTAGACAGAGGTCCTCAGGTATTAGGTGTTGACAGTGTCCTCAGGTATTATGTGTAGACAGTGTCCTCAGGTATTATGTGTAGACAGAGGTCCTCAGGTATTATGTGTAGACAGTATCCTCAGGTATTATATGTAGACAGAGGTCCTCAGGTATTATGTGTAGACAGTGTCCTCAGGTATTATATGTAGACAGAGGTCCTCAGGTATTATGTGTAGACAGTATCCTCAGGTATTGTATGTAGATAGAGGTCCTCAGGTATTATGTGTAGACAGTATCCTCAGGTATTATATGTAGACAGAGGTCCTCAGGTATTATGTGTAGACAGTATCCTCAGGTATTATATGTAGACAGAGGTCCTCAGGTATTATGTGTAGACAGTGTCCTCAGGTATTATGTGTAGACAGTGTTCCCAGGTATTATGTGTAGACAGTGTCCTCAGGTATTATGTGTAGACAGAGGTCCTCAGGTATTATGTGTAGACAGAGGTCCTCAGCTATTATGTGTAGACAGAGGTCCTCAGCTATTAGATGTAGACAGAGGTCCTCAGGTATTATGTGTAGACAGAGGCCCTCAGCTATTATGTGTAGACAGAGGTCCTCAGGTATTATGTGTAGACAGGGTCCTCAGGTATTATGTGTAGACAGAGGTCCTCAGCTATTATGTGTAGACAGAGGTCCTCAGCTATTATGTGTAGACAGAGGTCCTCAGGTATTATATGTAGACAGTGTCCTCAGGTATTATGTGTGGACAGGGTCCTCAGGTATTATGTGTAGACAGAGGTCCTCAGGTATTATGTGTAGACAGTGTCCTAAGGTATTATGTGTAGACAGAGGTCCTCAGCTATTATGTGTAGACAGAGGTCCTCAGCTATTATGTGTAGACAGAGGTCCTCAGGTACTATGTGTAGACAGTGTCCTCAGGTATTATGTGTAGACAGTGTTCTCAGGTATTATGTGTAGACAGAGGTCCTCAGGTATTATGTGTAGACAGAGGTCCTCAGGTATTATGTGTAGACAGAGGTCCTCAGCTATTATGTGTAGACAGAGGTCCTCAGCTATTATGTGTAGACAGAGGTCCTCAGGTATTATGTGTAGACAGAGGTCCTCAGGTATTATGTGTAGACAGAGGTCCTCAGGTATTATGTGTAGACAGAGGTCCTCAGGTATTATGTGTAGACAGTGTCCTCAGGTATTATGTTCAGACAGTGTCCTCAGGTATTATGTGTAGACAGTGTCCTCAGTTATTATGTGTAGACAGTGTCCTCAGGTATTATGTGTAGACAGAGGTCCTAAGGTATTATGTATAGACAGAGGTCCTCAGGTATTATGTGTAGACATTGTCCTCAGGTATTATGTTTAGACAGTGTCCTCAGGTATTATGTGTAGTCTGTGTCCTCACGTATTATGTGTAGACAGTGTCCTCAGGTATTATGTGTAGACAGTGTCCTCAGGTATTATGTGTAGACAGTGTTCCCAGGTATTATGTGTAGACAGAGGTCCTCAGGTATTATGTGTAGACAGAGGTCCTAAGGTATTATGTGTAGACAGTGTCCTCAGGTATTATGTGTAGACAGTGTTCTCAGGTATTATGTGTAGACAGACGTCCTCAGGTATTATGTGTAGACAGAGGTCCTCAGGTATTATGTGTAGACAGAGGTCCTCGTGTAGTATGTGTAGACAGTGTCCTCAGGAATTAGGTGTAGACAGTGTCCTCACGTATTATGTGTAGACAGTGTCCTCAGGTATTATGTGTTGACAGTGTTCTCAGGTATTATGTGTAGACAGAGGTCTTCAGGTATTATGTGTAGACAGTGTTCCCAGGTATTATGTGTAGACAGAGGTCCTCAGGTATTATGTGTAGACAGTGTCCTCAGGTATTATGTGTAGACAGTGTTCTCAGGTATTATGTGTAGACAGAGGTCTTCAGGTATTATGTGTAGACAGTGTTCTCAGGTATTATGTGTAGACAGAGGTCCTCAGGTATTATTTGTAGACAGAGGTCCTAAGGTATTATGTGTAGACAGAGGTCCTCAGGTATTATGTGTAGACAGTGTTCTCAGGTATTATGTGTAGACAGAGGTCCTCAGGTATTATGTGTAGACAGAGGTCCTCAGCTATTATGTGTAGACAGAGGTCCTCAGGTATTATGTGTAGACAGAGGTCCTCAGCTATTATGTGTAGACAGAGGTCCTCAGGTATTATGTGTAGACAGAGGTCCTCAGGTATTATGTGTAGACAGAGGTCCTCAGCTATTATGTGTAGACAGAGGTACTCAGGTATTATGTGTAGACAGAGGTCCTCAGGAATTATGTGTAGACAGTGTCCTCAGGTATTATGTGTAGACAGAGGTCCTCAGGTATTATGTGTAGACAGTGTCCTCAGGTATTATGTTCAGACAGTGTCCTCAGGTATTATGTGTAGACAGTGTCCTCAGGTATTATTTGTAGACTGAGGTCCTAAGGTATTATGTATAGACAGAGGTCCTCAGGTATTATGTGTAGACATTGTCCTCAGGTATTATGTTTAGACAGTGTCCTCAGGTATTATGTGTAGTCTGTGTCCTCAGGTATTATGTGTAGACAGTGTCCCAGGTATTATGTGTAGACAGTGTCCTCAGGTATTATGTGTAGACAGTGTTCCCAGGTATTATGTGTAGACAGAGGTCCTCAGGTATTATGTGTAGACAGAGGTCCTAAGGTATTATGTGTAGACAGTGTCCTCAGGTATTATGTGTAGACAGTGTTCTCAGGTATTATGTGTAGACAGACGTCCTCAGGTATTATGTGTAGACAGAGGTCCTCAGGTATTATGTGTAGACAGATGTCCTCATGTAGTATGTGTAGACAGTGTCCTCAGGTATTATGTGTTGACAGTGTTCTCAGGTATTATGTGTAGACAGTGTCCTCAGGTATTATGTGTGGGCAGTGTCCTCAGGTATTATGTGTAGACAGTGTCTTCAGGTATTATGAGTAGACAGTGTCCTCATGTATTATGTGTAGACAGAGGTCGTCAGGTACTATGTGTAGATAGTGTCCTCAGGTATTATGTGTAGACAGTGTCCTCAGGTATTATATGTAGACAGTGTCCTCAGGTATTATGTGTAGACAGTGTCCTCAGGTATTATGTGTAGACAGTGTCCTCAGGTATTATGTGTAGACAGTGTCCTCAGGTATTATGTGTAGACAGTGTCCTCAGGTATTATGTATACAAAGTGTTCTCAGCTATTATGTGTAGACAGAGGTCCTCAGGTATTATGTGTAGACAGATGTCCTTAGGTATTATGTTCAGACAGTGTGCTCAGGTATTATGTGTAGACAGTGTCCTCAGGTATTATGTGTAGACAGAGGTCCTCAGGTATTATGTGTAGACAGTGTCCTCAGGTATTATGTGTAGACAGTGTCCTCAGGTATTATGTGTAGACAGAGGTCCTCAGGTATTATGTGTAGACAGTGTCCTCAGGTATTATGTATAGACAGAGTTCGTCAGGTAATATGTGTAGACAGTGTTCCCAGGTATTATGTGTAGACAGAGGTCCTCAGGTATTATGTGTAGACAGAGGTCCTAAGGTATTATGTGTAGACAGTGTCCTCAGGTATTATGTGTAGACAGTGTTCTCAGGTATTATGTGTAGACAGAGGTCCTCAGGTATTATGTGTAGACAGAGGTCCTCAGCTATTATGTGTAGACAGAGGTCCTCAGGTATTATGTGTAGACAGAGGTCCTCAGGTATTATGTGTAGACAGTGTCCTCAGGTATTATGTGTAGACAGAGGTCCTCAGGTATTATGTGTAGACAGTGTCCTCAGGTATTATGTGTAGACAGTATCCTCAGGTATTATGTGTAGACAGTGTCCTCAGGTATTATGTGTAGACATTGTCCTCAGGTATTATCTGTAGACAGAGGTCCTCAGGTATAATGTGTAGACAGTGTCCTCAGGTATTATGTGTAGACATTGTCCTCAGGTATTATGTGTAGACAGAGGTCCTCAGGTATAATGTGTAGACAGTGTCCTCAGGTATTATGTGTAGACAGTGTCCTCAGGTATTATGTGTAGACAGAGGTCCTCAGGTATTATGTGTAGATAGAGTCCTCAGGTATTATAGGTAGACAGTGTCCTCAGGTATTATGTGTAGTCAGAGGTCCTCAGGTATTATGTGTAGACAGTGGACTCAGGTATTATGTGTAGACAGTGTCCTCAGGTATTATGTGTAGACAGTGTCCTCAGGTATTATGTGTAGACAGTGTCCTCAGGTGTTATGTGTAGACAGTGTCCTCAGGTATTATGTGTAGACAGTGTCCTCAGGTGTTATGTGTAGACAGTGTCCTCAGTTATTATGTGTAGACAGTGTCCTCAGGTATTATGTGTAGACAGTGTCCACAGGTATTATATTTAGACAGTGTCCTAAGGTATTTTGTGTAGACAGTGTCCTCAGGTATTATGTGTAGACAGTGTCCTCAGGTATTATGTGTAGACAGTGTCCTCAGGTATTATGTGTAGACAGTGTCCTCAGGTATTATGTGTAGACAGTGTCCTTAGGTATTATGTGTAGTCAGAGGTCCTCAGGTATTATGTGTAGACAGTGTCCTCAGGTATTATGTGTAGACAGAGGTCCTCAGGTATTATGTGTAGACAGTGTCCTCAGGTATTATGTGTAGACAGTGTTCCCAGGTATTATGTGTAGACAGAGGTCCTCAGGTATTATGTGTAGACAGTGTCCTCAGGTATTATAGGTAGACAGTGTCCTCAGGTATTATGTGTAGACAGTGTTCTCAGGTATTATGTGTAGACAGTGTACTCAGGTATTATGTGTAGTCAGAGGTCCTCAGGTATTATGTGTAGACAGTGTCCTCAGGTATTATGTGTAGACAGTGTTCCCAGGTATTATGTGTAGACAGAGGTCCTCAGGTATTATGTGTAGACAGTGTCCTCAGGTATTATATGTAGACAGTGTTC
The DNA here is from genome assembly GCA_024803745.1 of Megascapheus bottae. Taxonomy (NCBI): domain Eukaryota; kingdom Metazoa; phylum Chordata; class Mammalia; order Rodentia; family Geomyidae; genus Megascapheus; species Megascapheus bottae. The sequence goes on along the minus strand of JANJXV010000004.1, from coordinate 1,205,220 downwards.
TCAGGTATTATGTGTAGACAGTGTCCTCAGGTATTATGTGTAGACAGTGTCCTCAGGTATTATGTGTAGATAGTGTCCTCAGGTATTATGTGTAGACAGTGTCCTCAGGTATTATGTGTAGACAGAGGTCCTCAGGTATTATGTGTAGACAGAGGTCCTCAGGTATTATGTGTAGACAGTGTCCTCAGGTATTATGTGTAGACAGAGGTCCTAAGTAATATTATGTGTTGACAGTGTCCTCAGGTATTATGTGTAGACAGAGGTCCTCAGGTATTATGTGTAGACAGAGGTCCTCAGGTATTATGTGTAGACAGTGTCCTCAGTTATTATATGTAGACAGTGTCCTCAGGTATTATGTTTAGACAGAGGTCCTAAGTATTATGTGTAGACAGTGTCCTCAGGTATTTTGTGTAGATAGAGGTCCTAAGGTATCATGTGTTGACAGTGTCCTCAGGTATTATGTGTAGATAGAGGTCCTAAGGTATTATGTGTAGACAGTGTCCTCAGGTATTATATGTAGATAGAGGTCCTAAGGTATTATGTGTAGACAGTGTTCTCAGGTATTATGTGTAGACAGTGTTCTCAGGTATTATGTGTAGACAGTGTCCTCAGGTATTATGTGTAGACTGTGTCCTCAGGTATTATGTGTAGACAGTGTCCTCAGGTATTATGTATAGACAGTGTCCTCAGGTATTATGTGTAGACATTGTCCTCAGGTATTATGTTTAGACAGTGTCCTCAGGTATTATGTGTAGACAGTGTCCTCAGGAATTATGTGTAGACAGAGGTCCTCAGGTATTATGTGTAGACAGAGGTCCTCAGGTATTATGTGTAGACAGAGGTCCTAAGGTATTATGTATAGACAGAGGTCCTCAGGTATTATGTGTATACAGTGTCCTCATGTATTAGGTGTAGAAATTGTCCTCAGGTATTATGTTTAGACAGTGTCCTCAGGTATTATGTGTAGACAGTGTCCTCACGTATTATGTGTAGACAGTGTCCTCAGGTATTATGTGTAGACACAGGTCCTCAGGTATTATGTGTAGACAGTGTCCTCAGGTATTATATGTAGACAGTGTTCTCAGGTATTATGTGTAGACAGAGGTCCTCAGGTATTATGTGTAGACAGTGTCCTCAGGTATTATGTGTAGACAGTGTCCTCAGGTATTATGTGTAGACAGTGTCCTCAGGTATTATGTGTAGACAGAGGTCCTCAGGTATTATGTATAGACAGTGTCCTCAGGTATTATGTGTAGACAGAGGTCCTCAGGTATTATGTGTAGACAGTGTCCTCAGGTATTATGTGTAGACAGAGGTCCTCAGGTATTATATGTAGACAGAGGTCCTCAGGTATTAGGTGTTGACAGTGTCCTCAGGTATTATGTGTAGACAGTGTCCTCAGGTATTATGTGTAGACAGAGGTCCTCAGGTATTATGTGTAGACAGTATCCTCAGGTATTATATGTAGACAGAGGTCCTCAGGTATTATGTGTAGACAGTGTCCTCAGGTATTATATGTAGACAGAGGTCCTCAGGTATTATGTGTAGACAGTATCCTCAGGTATTTTATGTAGATAGAGGTCCTCAGGTGTTATGTGTAGACAGTATCCTCAGGTATTATATGTAGACAGAGGTCCTCAGGTATTATGTGTAGACAGTATCCTCAGGTATTATATGTAGACAGAGGTCCTCAGGTATTATGTGTAGACAGTGTCCTCAGGTATTATGTGTAGACAGTGTTCCCAGGTATTATGTGTAGACAGTGTCCTCAGGTATTATGTGTAGACAGAGGTCCTCAGGTATTATGTGTAGACAGAGGTCCTCAGCTATTATGTGTAGACAGAGGTCCTCAGCTATTAGATGTAGACAGAGGTCCTCAGGTATTATGTGTAGACAGAGGTCCTCAGCTATTATGTGTAGACAGAGGTCCTCAGGTATTATGTGTAGACAGGGTCCTCAGGTATTATGTGTAGACAGAGGTCCTCAGCTATTATGTGTAGACAGAGGTCCTCAGCTATTATGTGTAGACAGAGGTCCTCAGGTATTATATGTAGACAGTGTCCTCAGGTATTATGTGTGGACAGGGTCCTCAGGTATTATGTGTAGACAGAGGTCCTCAGGTATTATGTGTCGACAGAGGTCCTCAGCTATTATGTGTAGACAGAGGTCCTCAGGTACTATGTGTAGACAGAGGTCCTCAGGTATTATGTGTAGACAGTGTCCTCAGGTATTATTTGTAGACAGTGTCCTCAGGTATTATGTGTAGACAGAGGTCCTCAGGTATTATGTGTAGACAGTGTCCTCAGGTATTATGTGTAGACAGTGTTCTCAGGTATTATGTGTAGACAGAGGTCCTCAGGTATTATGTGTAGACAGAGGTCCTCAGGTATTATGTGTAGACAGAGGTCCTCAGCTATTATGTGTAGACAGAGGTCCTCAGCTATTATGTGTAGACAGAGGTCCTCAGGTATTATGTGTAGACAGAGGTCCTCAGGTATTATGTGTAGACAGAGGTCCTCAGGTATTATGTGTAGACAGAGGTCCTCAGGTATTATGTGTAGACAGTGTCCTCAGGTATTATGTTCAGACAGTGTCCTCAGGTATTATGTGTAGACAGTGTCCTCAGGTATTATGTGTAGACAGAGGTCCTCAGGTATTATTTGTAGACAGAGGTCCTAAGGTATTATGTGTAGACAGAGGTCCTCAGGTATTATGTGTAGACAGTGTTCTCAGGTATTATGTGTAGACAGAGGTCCTCAGGTATTATGTGTAGACAGAGGTCCTCAGCTATTATGTGTAGACAGAGGTCCTCAGGTATTATGTGTAGACAGAGGTCCTCAGCTATTATGTGTAGACAGAGGTCCTCAGCTATTATGTGTAGACAGAGGTACTCAGGTATTATGTGTAGACAGAGGTCCTCAGGAATTATGTGTAGACAGTGTCCTCAGGTATTATGTGTAGACAGAGGTCCTCAGGTATTATGTGTAGACAGTGTCCTCAGGTATTATGTTCAGACAGTGTCCTCAGGTATTATGTGTAGACAGTGTCCTCAGGTATTATTTGTAGACTGAGGTCCTAAGGTATTATGTATAGACAGAGGTCCTCAGGTATTATGTGTAGACATTGTCCTCAGGTATTATGTTTAGACAGTGTCCTCAGGTATTATGTGTAGTCTGTGTCCTCACGTATTATGTGTAGACAGTGTCCCAGGTATTATGTGTAGACAGTGTCCTCAGGTATTATGTGTAGACAGTGTTCCCAGGTATTATGTGTAGACAGAGGTCCTCAGGTATTATGTGTAGACAGAGGTCCTAAGGTATTATGTGTAGACAGTGTCCTCAGGTATTATGTGTAGACAGTGTTCTCAGGTATTATGTGTAGAGAGACGTCCTCAGGTATTATGTGTAGACAGAGGTCCTCAGGTATTATGTGTAGACAGATGTCCTCATGTAGTATGTGTAGACAGTGTCCTCAGGTATTATGTGTTGACAGTGTTCTCAGGTATTATGTGTAGACAGTGTCCTCAGGTATTATGTGTGGGCAGTGTCCTCAGGTATTATGTGTAGACAGTGTCTTCAGGTATTATGAGTAGACAGTGTCCTCATGTATTATGTGTAGACAGAGGTCCTCAGGTACTATGTGTAGATAGTGTCCTCAGGTATTATGTGTAGACAGTGTCCTCAGGTATTATATGTAGACAGTGTCCTCAGGTATTATGTGTAGACAGTGTCCTCAGGTATTATGTGTAGACAGTGTCCTCAGGTATTATGTGTAGACAGTGTCCTCAGGTATTATGTGTAGACAGTGTCCTCAGGTATTATGTATACACAGTGTTCTCAGCTATTATGTGTAGACAGAGGTCCTCAGGTATTATGTGTAGACAGAGGTCCTTAGGTATTATGTTCAGACAGTGTGCTCAGGTATTATGTGTAGACAGTGTCCTCAGGTATTATGTGTAGACAGAGGTCCTCAGGTATTATGTGTAGACAGTGTCCTCAGGTATTATGTGTAGACAGTGTCCTCAGGTATTATGTGTAGACAGAGGTCCTCAGGTATTAAGTGTAGACAGTGTCCTCAGGTATTATGTATAGACAGAGGTCGTCAGGTAATATGTGTAGACAGTGTTCCCAGGTATTATGTGTAGACAGAGGTCCTCAGGTATTATGTGTAGACAGAGGTCCTAAGGTATTATGTGTAGACAGTGTCCTCAGGTATTATGTGTAGACAGTGTTCTCAGGTATTATGTGTAGACAGAGGTCCTCAGGTATTATGTGTAGACAGAGGTCCTCAGCTATTATGTGTAGACAGAGGTCCTCAGGTATTATGTGTAGACAGAGGTCCTCAGCTATTATGTGTAGACAGAGGTCCTCAGCTATTATGTGTAGACAGAGGTCCTCAGGTATTATGTGTAGACAGAGGTCCTCAGGTATTATGTGTAGACAGTGTCCTCAGGTATTATGTGTAGACAGAGGTCCTCAGGGATTATGTGTAGACAGTGTCCTCAGGTATTATGTGTAGACAGTGTCCTCAGGTATTATGTGTAGACAGTGTCCTCAGGTATTATGTGTAGACAGAGGTCCTCAGGTATTATGTGTAGAAAGTGTCCTCAGGTATTATGTGTAGACAGTGTCCTCAGGTATTATTTGTAGACATTGTCCTCAGGTATTATCTGTAGACAGAGGTCCTCAGGTATAATGTGTAGACAGTGTCCTCAGGTATTATGTGTAGACATTGTCCTCAGGTATTATGTGTAGACAGAGGTCCTCAGGTATTATGTGTAGACAGTGTTCTCAGGTATTATGTGTAGACAGTGTCCTCAGGTATTATGTGTAGACAGTGTCCTCAAGTATTATGTGTAGACAGAGGTCCTCAGGTATTATGTGTAGAAAGTGTCCTCAGGTATTATGTGTAGACAGTGTCCTCAGGTATTATGTGTACACAGTGTCCTCAGGTATTATGTGTAGACAGAGGTCCTCAGGTATTATGTGTAAAAAGTGTCCTCAGGTATTATGTGTAGACAGTGTCCTCAGGTATTATTTGTAGACATTGTCCTCAGGTATTATCTGTAGACAGAGGTCCTCAGGTATAATGTGTAGACAGTGTCCTCAGGTATTATGTGTAGACATTGTCCTCAGGTATTATGTGTAGACAGAGGTCCTCAGGTATTATGTGTAGACAGTGTTCTCAGGTATTATGTGTAGACAGTGTCCTCAGGTATTATGTGTAGACAGTGTCCTCAGGTATTATGTGTAGACAGAGGTCCTCAGGTATTATGTGTAGATAGAGTCCTCAGGTATTATAGGTAGACAGTGTCCTCAGGTATTATGTGTAGTCAGAGGTCCTCAGGTATTATGTGTAGACAGTGGACTCAGGTATTATGTGTAGACAGTGTCCTCAGGTATTATGTGTAGACAGTGTCCTCAGGTATTATGTGTAGACAGTGTCCTCAGGTGTTATGTTTAGACAGTGTCCTCAGGTATTATGTGTAGACAGTGTCCTCAGGTGTTATGTGTAGACAGTGTCCTCAGTTATTATGTGTAGACAGTGTCCTCAGGTATTATGTGTAGACAGTGTCCACAGGTATTATATTTAGACATTGTCCTAAGGTATTTTGTGTAGACAGTGTCCTCAGGTATTATGTGTAGACAGTGTCCTCAGGTATTATGTGTAGACAGTGTCCTCAGGTATTATGTGTAGACAGTGTCCTTAGGTATTATGTGTAGTCAGAGGTCCTCAGGTATTATGTGTAGACAGTGTCCTCAGGTATTATGTGTAGACAGTGTCCACAGGTATTATATTTAGACAGTGTCCTAAGGTATTTTGTGTAGACAGTGTCCTCAAGTATTATGTGTAGACAGTGTCCTCAGGTATTATGTGTAGACAGTGTCCTCAGGTATTATGTGTAGACAGTGTCCTTAGGTATTATGTGTAGTCAGAGGTCCTCAGGTATTATGTGTAGACAGTGTCCTCAGGTATTATGTGTAGACAGAGGTCCTCAGGTATTATGTGTAGACAGTGTCCTCAGGTATTATGTGTAGACAGTGTTCCCAGGTATTATGTGTAGACAGAGGTCCTCAGGTATTATGTGTAGACAGTGTCCTCAGGTATTATAGGTAGACAGTGTCCTCAGGTATTATGTGTAGACAGAGGTCCTAAGGTATTATATGTAGGCAGAGGTCCTCAGGTATTATGTGTAGACAGTGTTCTCAGGTATTATGGGTAGACAGTGTACTCAGGTATTATGTGTAGTCAGAGGTCCTCAGGTATTATGTGTAGACAGTGTCCTCAGGTATTATGTGTAGACAGTGTTCCCAGGTATTATGTGTAGACAGAGGTCCTCAGGTATTATGTGTAGACAGTGTCCTCAGGTATTATATGTACACAGTGTTCTCAGGTATTATGTGTAGACAGTGTCCTCAGGTATTATGTGTAGAAAGTGTCCTCAGGTATTATGTGTAGACAGTGTCCTCAGGTATTATGTGTAGACAGTGTCCTCAGGTATTATGTGTAGACAGTGTCCTCAGGTATTATGTGTAGACAGAGGTCCTCAGGTATTATGTGTAGACAGAGGTCCTCAGGTATTATGTGTAGACAGAGGTCCTCAGGTATTATGTGTAGACAGTGTTCTCAGGTATTATGTGTAGACAGAGGTCCTCAGGTATTATGTGTAGACAGTATCCTCAGGTATTATATGTAAACAGTGTCCTCAGGTATTATGTGTAGACAGAGGTCTTCAGGTATTATGTGTGGGCATTGTCCTCAGGTATTATGTGTAGACAGTGTCCTCAGGTATTATGTGTAGACAGTGTCTTCAGGTATTATGAGTAGACAGTGTCCTCAGGTATTATGTGTAGACAGAGGTCCTCAGGGACTATGTGTAGATAGTGTCCTCAGGTATTATGTGTAGTCAGTGTCCTCAGGTATTATGTGTAGACAGTGTTCTCAGGTATTATGTGTAGACAGAGGTCCTCAGGTATTATGTGTAGACAGTGTCCTCAGGTATTATGTGTAGACAGAGGTCCTCAGCTATTATGTGTAGACAGAGGTCCTCAGGTATTATGTGTAGACAGAGGTCCTCAGGTATTATGTGTAGACAGTGTCCTCAGGTATTATGTGTAGACAGTGTCCTCAGGTATTATGTGTAGACAGAGGTCCTCAGGTATTATGTGTAGACAGAGGTCCTCAGCTATTATGTGTAGACAGAGGTCCTCAGCTATTATGTGTAGACAGAGGTCCTCAGCTATTATGTGTAGACAGAGGTCCTCAGCTATTATGTGTAGACAGAGGTCCTCAGGTATTATGTGTAGACAGAGGTCCTCAGGTATTATGTGTAGACAGTGTCCTAAGGTATTATGTGTAGACAGTGTCCTCAGGTATTATGTGTAGACAGAGGTCCTCAGGTATTATGTTCAGACAGTGTCCTCAGGTATTATGTGTAGACAGTGTCCTCAGGTATTATGTGTAGACAGAGGTCCTCAGGTATTATGTGTAGACAGTGTCCTCAGGTATTATGTGTAGACAGTGTCCTCAGGTATTATGTGTAGACAGAGGTCCTCAGGTATTATGTGTAGACAGTGTCCTCAGGTATTATGTGTAGACAGTGTCCTCAGGTATTATGTGTAGACAGAGGTCCTCAGGTATTATGTGTAGACAGAGGTCCTCAGGTATTATGTGTAGACAGTGTCCTCAGGTATTATGTGTAGACAGTGTCCTCAGGTATTATGTGTAGACAGAGGTCCTCAGGTATTATGTGTAGACAGAGGTCCTCAGGTATTATGTGTAGACAGTGTCCTCAGGTATTATGTGTAGACAGAGGTCCTCAGGTATTATGTTCAGACAGTGTCCTCAGGTATTATGTGTAGACAGTGTCCTCAGGTATTATGTGTAGACAGAGGTCCTCAGGTATTATGTGTAGACAGTGTCCTCAGGTATTATGTGTAGACAGTGTCCTCAGGTATTATGTGTAGACAGAGGTCCTCAGGTATTATGTGTAGACAGTGTCCTCAGGTATTATGTGTAGACAGTGTTCTCAGGTATTATGTGTAGACAGTGTCCTCAGGTATTATGTGTAGACAGCGGTCCTCAGGTATTATGTGTAGACAGAGGTCCTCAGGTATTATGTGTAGACAGAGGTCCTCAGGTATTATGTATAGACAGAGGTCCTCAGGTATTATGTGTAGACATTGTCCTCAGGTATTATGTTTAGACAGTGTCCTCAGGTATTATGTGTAGACAGTGTCCTCAGGTATTATGTGTAGACAGAGGTCCTCAGGTATTACGTATAGACAGAGGTCCTCAGGTATTATGTGTAGACATTGTCCTCAGGTATTATGTTTAGACAGTGTCCTCAGGTATTATGTGTAGTCTGTGTCCTCACGTATTATGTGTAGACAGTGTCCTCAGGTATTATGTGTAGACAGTGTCCTCAGGTATTATGTGTAGACAGTGTTCCCAGGTATTATGTGTAGGCAGAGGTCCTCAGGTATTATGTGTAGACAGAGGTCCTAAGGTATTATGTGTAGACATTGTCCTCAGGTATTATGTTTAGACAGTGTCCTCAGGTATTATGTGTAGTCTGTGTCCTCACGTATTATGCGTAGACAGTGTCCTCAGGTATTATGTGTAGACAGTGTCCTCAGGTATTATGTGTAGACAGTGTTCCGAGGTATTATGTGTAGGCAGAGGTCCTCAGGTATTATGTGTAGACAGTGTCCTCAGGTATTATGTGTAGACAGTGTCCTCAGGTATTATGTGTAGACAGAGGTCCTCAGGTATTATGTGTAGATAGAGTCTTCAGGTATTATAGGTAGACAGTGTCCTTAGGTATTATGTGTAGTCAGAGGTCATCAGGTATTATGTGTAGACAGTGTCCTCAGGTATTATGTGTAGACAGTGTCCTCAGGTATTATGTGTAGACAGTGGCCTCAGGTATTATGTGTAGACAGTGTCCTCAGGTATTATGTGTAGACAGTGTCCTTAGGTATTATGTGTAGTCAGAGGTCCTCAGGTATTATGTGTAGACAGTGTCCTCAGGTATTATGTGTAGACAGAGGTCCTCAGGTATTATGTGTAGACAGTGTCCTCAGGTATTATGTGTAGACAGTGTTCCCAGGTATTATGTGTAGACAGAGGTCCTCAGGTATTATGTGTAGACAGTGTTCCCAGGTATTATGTGTAGACAGAGGTCCTCAGGTATTATGTGTAGACAGTGTCCTCAGGTATTATAGGTAGACAGTGTCCTCAGCTATTATGTGGAGACAGAGGTCCTAAGGTATTATATGTAGGCAGAGGTCCTCAGGTATTATGTGTAGACAGTGTTCTCAGGTATTATGTGTAGACAGTGTACTCAGGTATTATGTGTAGTCAGAGGTCCTCAGGTATTATGTGTAGACAGTGTCCTCAGGTATTATGTGTAGACAGTGTTCCCAGGTATTATGTGTAGACAGAGGTCCTCAGGTATTATGTGTAGACAGTGTCCTCAGGTATTATATGTAGACAGTTTCTCAGGTATTATGTGTAGACAGTGTCCTCAGGTATTATGTGTAGACAGTGTCCTCAGGTATTATGTGTAGACAGTGTCCTCAGGTATTATGTGTAGACAGTGTCCTCAGGTATTATGTGTAGACAGAGGTCCTCAGGTATTATGTGTAGACAGAGGTCCTCAGGTATTATGTGTAGACAGTGTCCTCAGGTATTATGTGTAGACAGAGGTCCTAAGTATTATGTGTTGACAGTGTCCTCAGGTATTATGTGTAGACAGAGGTCCTCAGGTATTATGTGTAGACAGAGGTCCTCAGGTATTATGTGTAGACAGTGTCCTCAGTTATTATATGTAGACAGTGTCCTCAGGTATTATGTTTAGACAGAGGTCCTATGTATTATGTGTAGACAGTGTCCTCAGGTATTTTGTGTAGATAGAGGTCCTAAGGTATTATGTGTAGACAGTGTTCTCAGGTATTATGTGTAGACAGTGTTCTCAGGTATTATGTGTAGACAGTGTCCTCAGGTATTATGTGTAGACTGTGTCCTCAGGTATTATGTGTAGACAGTGTCCTCAGGTATTATGTGTAGACATTGTCCTCAGGTATTATGTTTAGACAGTGTCCTCAGGTATTATGTGTAGACAGTGTCCTCAGGTATTATGTGTAGACAGAGGTCCTCAGGTATTATGTGTAGACAGTGTCGTCAGGTATTATGTGTAGACAGAGGTCCTAAGGTATTATGTATAGACAGAGGTCCTCAGGTATTATGTGTATACAGTGTCCTCATGTATTAGGTGTAGACATTGTCCTCAGGTATTATGTTTAGACAGTGTCCTCAGGTATTATGTGTAGACAGTGTCCTCACGTATTATGTGTAGACAGTGTCCTCAGGTATTATGTGTAGACAGTGTCCTCAGGTATTATGTGTAGACAGTGTTCTCAGGTATTATGTGTAGACAGAGGTCCTCAGGTATTATGTGTAGACAGTGTCCTCAGGTATTATGTGTAGACAGTGTTCTCAGGTATTATGTGTAGACAGTGTTCTCAGGTATTATGTGTAGACAGAGGTCCTCAGGTATTATGTGTAGACAGTGTTCTCAGGTATTATGTGTAGACAGTGTCCTCAGGTATTATGTGTAGACAGTGTCCTCAGGTATTATGTGTAGACAGAGGTCCTCAGGTATTATGTATAGACAGTGTCCTCAGGTATTATGTGTAGACAGTGTCCTCTGGTATTATGTGTAGACAGAGGTCCTCAGGTATTATGTGTAGACAGTATCCTCAGGTATTATGTGTAGACAGTGTCCTCAGGTATTATGTGTAGACAGAGGTCCTCAGGTATTATATGTAGACAGAGGTCCTCAGGTATTTTGTGTAGACAGTGTCCTCAGGTATTATGTGTAGACAGTGTCCTCAGGTATTATGTGTAGACAGTGTCCTCAGGTATTATGTGTAGACAGAGGTCCTCAGGTATTATGTGTAGACAGTATCCTCAGGTATTATATGTAGACAGAGGTCCTCAGGTATTATGTGTAGACAGTGTCCTCAGGTATTATATGTAGACAGAGGTCCTCAGGTATTATGTATAGACAGTATCCTCAGGTATTATATGTAGACAGAAGTCCTCAGGTATTATGTGTAGACAGTATCCTCAGGTATTATATGTAGACAGAGGTCCTCAGGTATTATGTGTAGACAGTGTCCTCAGGTATTATGTGTAGACAGTGTCCTCAGGTATTATGTGTAGACAGAGGTCCTCAGGTATTATGTGTAGACAGTGTCCTCAGGTATTATGTGTAGACAGAGGTCCTCAGCTATTATGTGTAGACAGAGGTCCTCAGCTATTAGATGTAGACAGAGGTCCTCAGGTATTATGTGTAGACAGAGGTCCTCAGCTATTATGTGTAGACAGAGGTCCTCAGGTATTATGTGTAGACAGGGTCCTCAGGTATTATGTGTAGACAGAGGTCCTCAGATATTATGTGTAGACAGAGGTCCTCAGCTATTATGTGTAGACAGAGGTCCTCAGCTATTATGTGTAGACAGAGGTCCTCAGCTATTATGTGTAGACAGAGGTCCTCAGCTATTATGTGTAGACAGAGGTCCTCAGGTATTATGTGTAGACAGAGGTCCTCAGGTATTATATGTAGACAGTGTCCTCAGGTATTATGTGTGGACAGGGTCCTCAGGTATTATGTGTAGACAGAGGTCCTCAGGTATTATGTGTAGACAGAGGTCCTCAGCTATTATGTGTAGACAGAGGTCCTCAGGTATTTTGTGTAGACAGAGGTCCTCAGGTATTATGTGTAGACAGTGTCCTCAGGTATTATGTGTAGACAGTGTCCTCAGGTATTATGTGTAGACAGAGGTCCTCAGGTATTATGTGTAGACAGTGTCCTCAGGTATTATGTGTAGACAGTGTTCTCAGGTATTATGTGTAGACAGAGGTCCTCAGGTATTATGTGTAGACAGAGGTCCTCAGGTATTATGTGTAGACAGAGGTCCTCATCTATTATGTGTAGACAGAGGTCCTCAGCTATTATGTGTAGACAGAGGTCCTCAGGTATTATGTGTAGACAGAGGTCCTCAGGTATTATGTGTAGACAGTGTCCTCAGGTATTATGTGTAGACAGAGGTCCTCAGGTATTATGTGTAGACAGTGTCCTCAGGTATTATGTTCAGACAGTGTCCTCAGGTATTATGTGTAGACAGTGTCCTCAGGTATTATGTGTAGACAGAGGTCCTCAGGTATTATGTGTAGAAAGTGTCCTCAGGTATTATGTGTAGACAGAGTCCTCAGGTATTATGTGTAGACAGTGTCCTCAGGTATTATGTGTAGACAGAGGTCCTAAGGTATTATGTATAGACAGAGGTCCTCAGGTATTATGTGTAGACATTGTCCTCAGGTATTATGTTTAGACAGTGTCCTCAGGTATTATGTGTAGTCTGTGTCCTCACGTATTATGTGTAGACAGTGTCCTCAGGTATTATGTGTAGACAGTGTCCTCAGGTATTATGTGTAGACAGTGTTCCCAGGTATTATGTGTAGACAGAGGTCCTCAGGTATTATGTGTAGACAGAGGTCCTAAGGTATTATGTGTAGACAGTGTCCTCAGGTATTATGTGTAGACAGTGTTCTCAGGTATTATGTGTAGACAGACGTCCTGAGGTATTATGTGTAGACAGAGGTCCTCAGGTATTATGTGTAGACAGAGGTCCTCATGTAGTATGTGTAGACAGTGTCCTCAGGAATTAGGTGTAGACAGTGTCCTCACGTATTATGTGTAGACAGTGTCCTCAGGTATTATGTGTTGACAGTGTTCTCAGGTATTATGTGTAGACAGAGGTCTTCAGGTATTATGTGTAGACAGTGTTCCCAGGTATTATGTGTAGACAGAGGTCCTCAGGTATTATGTGTAGACAGTGTCCTCAGGTATTATGTGTAGACAGTGTTCTCAGGTATTATGTGTAGACAGAGGTCTTCAGGTATTATGTGTAGACAGTGTTCTCAGGTATTATGTGTAGACAGAGGTCCTCAGGTATTATGTGTCGACAGAGGTCCTAAGGTATTATGTGTAGACAGAGGTCCTCAGCTATTATGTGTAGACAGAGGTCCTCAGCTACTATGTGTAGACAGAAGTACTCAGGTATTATGTGTAGACAGAGGTCCTCAGGTATTATGTGTAGACAGTGTCCTCAGGTATTATGTGTAGACAGAGGTCCTCAGGTATTATGTGTAGACAGTGTCCTCAGGTATTATGTGTAGACAGAAGTCCTCAGGTATTATGTGTAGACAGAGGTCCTCAGGTATTATGTGTAGTCAGAGATCCTCAGGTATTATGTGTAGACAGTGTCCTCAGGTATTATGTGTAGACAGTGTTCTCAGGTATTATGTGTTGACAGAGGTCCTCAGGTATTATGTGTAGACAGAGGTCCTCAGGTATTATGTGTAGACAGAGGTCCTCAGGTATTATGTGTAGACAGTGTTCTCAGGTATTATGTGTAGACAGAGGTCCTCAGGTATTATGTGTAGACAGTGTTCTCAGGTATTATGTGTAGACAGTGTCCTCAGGTATTATGTATAGACAGTGTCCTCAGTTATTATGTGTAGACAGAGGTCCTCAGGTATTCTGTGTAGACAGTGTTCTCAGGTATTATGTGTAGACAGTGTCCTCAGGTATTATGTGTACACAGAGGTCCTCAGGTATTATGTGTAGACAGTATCCTCAGGTATTATATGTAAACAGTGTCCTCAGGTATTATGTGTAGACAGAGGTCTTCAGGTATTATGTGTGGGCATTGTCCTCAGGTATTATGTGTAGACAGTGTCCTCAGGTATTATGTGTACACAGTGTCCTCAGGTATTATGTGTAGACAGAGGTCCTCAGGGACTATTTGTAGATAGTGTCCTCAGGTATTATGTGTAGACAGTGTACTCAGGTATTATATGTAGACAGTGTCCTCAGGTATTATGTGTAGACAGTGTCCTCAGGTATTATGTGTAGACAGTGTCCTCAGGTATTATGTGTAGACAGTGTCCTCAGGTATTATGTGTAGACAGAGGTCCTCAGGTATTATGTGTAGACATTGTCCTCAGGTATTATGTGTAGACAGTGTCTTCAGGTATTATGTATACACAGTGTTCTCAGGTATTATGTGTAGACAGAGGTCCTCAGGTATTATATGTAGACAGTGTCCCCAGGTATTATGTGTAGACAGTGTTCTCAGGTATTATGTGTATACAGTGTCCTCAGGTGTTATGTGTACATAGAGGTCCTAAGGTATTATGTGTAGACAGAGGTCCTCAGGTATTATGTGTAGACAGTGTCCTCAGGTATTATGTGTAGACAGAGGTCCTCAGGTATTATGTGTAGACAGTGTCCTCAGGTATTATGTATAGACAGAGGTCGTCAGGTATTATGTGTAGACAGTGTTCCCAGGTATTATGTGTAGACAGAGGTCCTCAGGTATTATGTGTTGACAGAGGTCCTAAGGTATTATGTGTAGTCAGTGTCCTCAGGTATTATGTGTAGACAGTGTTCTCAGGTATTATGTGTAGACAGAGGTCCTCAGGTATTATGTGTAGACAGTGTCCTCAGGTATTATGTGTAGACTGTGTCCTCAGGTATTATGTGTAGACAGTATCCTCAGGTATTATATGTAGACAGAGGTCCTCAGGTATTTTGTGTAGACAGTGTCCTCAGGTATTATGTGTAGACAGTGTCCTCAGGTATTATGTGTAGTCAGTGTCCTCAGGTATTATGTGTAGACAGTGTCCTCAGGTATTATGTGTAGACAGTATCCTCAGGTATTATATGTAGACAGAGGTCCTCAGGTATTTTGTGTAGACAGTGTCCTCAGGTATTATGTGTAGACAGTATCCTCAGGTATTATATGTAGACAGAGGTCCTCAGGTATTATGTGTAGACAGTGTCCTCAGGTATTATGTGTGGACCGTGTCCTCAGGTATTATGTGTAGACAGTGTCCTCAGGTATTATGTGTAGACAGAGGTCCTCAGCTATTATGTGTAGACAGAGGTCCTCAGGTATTATGTGTAGACAGAGGTCCTCAGGTATTACGTGTAGACAGAGGTCCTCAGCTATTATGTGTAGACAGAGGTCCTCAGGTATTATGTGTAGACAGAGGTCCTCAGGTATTATGTGTAGACAGTGTCCTCAGGTATTATGTGTAGACAGGGTCCTCAGGTATTATGTGTAGACAGAGGTCCTCAGGTATTATGTGTAGACAGAGGTCCTCAGCTATTATGTGTAGACAGAGGTCCTCAGCTATTATGTGTAGACAGAGGTCCTCAGCTATTATGTGTAGACAGAGGTCCTCAGCTATTATGTGTAGACAGAGGTCCTCAGCTATTATGTGTAGACAGAGGTCCTCAGGTATTATGTGTAGACAGAGGTCCTCAGGTATTATATGTAGACAGTGTCCTCAGGTATTATGTGTGGACAGGGTCCTCAGGTATTATGTGTAGACAGAGGTCCTCAGGTATTATGTGTAGACAGAGGTCCTCAGCTATTATGTGTAGACAGAGGTCCTCAGGTATTATGTGTAGACAGAGGTCCTCAGGTATTATGTTCAGACAGTGTCCTTAGGTATTATGTGTAGACAGTGTCCTCAGGTATTATGTGTAGACAGAGGTCCTCAGGTATTATGTGTAGACAGTGTCCTCAGGTATTATGTGTAGACAGTGTCCTCAGGTATTATGTGTAGACAGAGGTCCTCAGGTATTATGTGTAGACAGTGTCCTCAGGTATTATGTATAGACAGCGGTCGTCAGGTAATATGTGTAGACAGTGTTCCCAGGTATTATGTGTAGACAGCGGTCCTCAGGTATTATGTGTAGACAGAGGTCCTAAGGTATTATGTGTAGACAGTGTACTCAGGTATTATGTGTAGACAGTGTTGTCAGGTATTATGTGTAGACAGAGGTCCTCAGGTATTATGTGTAGACAGAGGTCCTCAGGTATTATGTGTAGACAGAGGTCCTCAGGTATTATGTGTAGACAGAGGTCCTCAGGTATTAGGTGTAGACAGAGGTCCTCAGGTATTATGTGTAGACAGTGTCCTCAGGTATTATGTGTAGACAGAGGTCCTCAGGTATTATGTGTAGACAGTGTCCTCAGGTATTATGTGTAG
Source organism: Megascapheus bottae (assembly GCA_024803745.1). Classification (NCBI taxonomy): domain Eukaryota; kingdom Metazoa; phylum Chordata; class Mammalia; order Rodentia; family Geomyidae; genus Megascapheus; species Megascapheus bottae. The sequence goes on along the minus strand of JANJXV010000004.1, from coordinate 1,189,086 downwards.
ACTATGTCCTCAGGTATTATGTGTAGACAGTATCCTCAGGTATTATATGTAGACAGAGGTCCTCAGGTATTTTGTGTAGACAGTGTCCTCAGGTATTATGTGTAGACAGTGTCCTCAGGTATTATGTGTAGTCAGTGTCCTCAGGTATTATGTGTAGACAGTGTCCTCAGGTATTATGTGTAGACAGTATCCTCAGGTATTATATGTAGACAGAGGTCCTCAGGTATTTTGTGTAGACAGTGTCCTCAGGTATTATGTGTAGACAGTATCCTCAGGTATTATATGTAGACAGAGGTCCTCAGGTATTATGTGTAGACAGTGTCCTCAGGTATTATGTGTGGACCGTGTCCTCAGGTATTATGTGTAGACAGTGTCCTCAGGTATTATGTGTAGACAGAGGTCCTCAGCTATTATGTGTAGACAGAGGTCCTCAGGTATTATGTGTAGACAGAGGTCCTCAGGTATTACGTGTAGACAGAGGTCCTCAGCTATTATGTGTAGACAGAGGTCCTCAGGTATTATGTGTAGACAGAGGTCCTCAGGTATTATGTGTAGACAGTGTCCTCAGGTATTATGTGTAGACAGGGTCCTCAGGTATTATGTGTAGACAGAGGTCCTCAGGTATTATGTGTAGACAGAGGTCCTCAGCTATTATGTGTAGACAGAGGTCCTCAGCTATTATGTGTAGACAGAGGTCCTCAGCTATTATGTGTAGACAGAGGTCCTCAGCTATTATGTGTAGACAGAGGTCCTCAGCTATTATGTGTAGACAGAGGTCCTCAGGTATTATGTGTAGACAGAGGTCCTCAGGTATTATATGTAGACAGTGTCCTCAGGTATTATGTGTGGACAGGGTCCTCAGGTATTATGTGTAGACAGAGGTCCTCAGGTATTATGTGTAGACAGAGGTCCTCAGCTATTATGTGTAGACAGAGGTCCTCAGGTATTATGTGTAGACAGAGGTCCTCAGGTATTATGTTCAGACAGTGTCCTTAGGTATTATGTGTAGACAGTGTCCTCAGGTATTATGTGTAGACAGAGGTCCTCAGGTATTATGTGTAGACAGTGTCCTCAGGTATTATGTGTAGACAGTGTCCTCAGGTATTATGTGTAGACAGAGGTCCTCAGGTATTATGTGTAGACAGTGTCCTCAGGTATTATGTATAGACAGCGGTCGTCAGGTAATATGTGTAGACAGTGTTCCCAGGTATTATGTGTAGACAGCGGTCCTCAGGTATTATGTGTAGACAGAGGTCCTAAGGTATTATGTGTAGACAGTGTACTCAGGTATTATGTGTAGACAGTGTTGTCAGGTATTATGTGTAGACAGAGGTCCTCAGGTATTATGTGTAGACAGAGGTCCTCAGGTATTATGTGTAGACAGAGGTCCTCAGGTATTATGTGTAGACAGAGGTCCTCAGGTATTAGGTGTAGACAGAGGTCCTCAGGTATTATGTGTAGACAGTGTCCTCAGGTATTATGTGTAGACAGAGGTCCTCAGGTATTATGTGTAGACAGTGTCCTCAGGTATTATGTTCAGACAGTGTCCTCAGGTATTATGTGTAGACAGTGTCCTCAGGTATTATGTGTAGACAGAGGTCCTCAGGTATTATGTGTAGAAAGTGTCCTCAGGTATTATGTGTAGACAGTGTCCTCAGGTATTATGTGTAGACAGTGTCCTCAGGTATTATGTGTAGACAGAGGTCCTAAGGTATTATGTATAGACAGAGGTCCTCAGGTATTATGTGTAGACATTGTCCTCAGGTATTATGTTTAGACAGTGTCCTCAGGTATTATGTGTAGTCTGTGTCCTCACGTATTATGTGTAGACAGTGTCCTCAGGTATTATGTGTAGACAGTGTCCTCAGGTATTATGTGTAGACAGTGTTCCCAGGTATTATGTGTAGGCAGAGGTCCTCAGGTATTATGTGTAGACAGAGGTCCTAAGGTATTATGTGTAGACAGTGTCCTCAGGTATTATGTGTAGACAGTGTTCTCAGGTATTATGTGTAGACAGACGTCCTCAGGTATTATGTGTAGACAGAGGTCCTCAGGTATTATGTGTAGACAGAGGTCCTCATGTAGTATGTGTAGACAGTGTCCTCAGGAATTAGGTGTAGACAGTGTCCTCAGGTATTATGTGTTGACAGTGTTCTCAGGTATTAGGTGTAGACAGTGTCCTCAGGTATTATGTGTAGACAGTGTCCTCAGGTATTATGTGTGGGCAGTGTCCTCAGGTATTATGTGTAGACAGTGTCTTCAGGTATTATGAGTAGACAGTGTCCTCAGGTATTATGTGTAGACAGAGGTCCTCAGGTATTATGTGTAGATAGAGTCCTCAGGTACTATGTGTAGATAGTGTCCTCAGGTATTATGTGTAGACAGTGTCCTCAGGTATTATATGTAGACAGTGTCCTCAGGTATTATGTGTAGACAGTGTCCTCAGGTATTATGTGTAGACAGTGTCCTCAGGTATTATGTGTAGACAGTGTCCTCAGGTATTATGTATACACAGTGTTCTCAGGTATTATGTGTAGACAGTGTCCTAAGGTATTATGTGTAGACAGAGGTCCTGAGGTATTATGTGTAGACAGTGTCCTCAGGTATTATGTGTAGACAGAGGTCCTCAGGTATTATGTGTAGACAGTGTCCTCAGGTATTATGTGTAGACAGTGTCCTCAGGTATTATGTGTAGACAGAGGTCCTCAGGTATTATGTGTAGACAGTGTCCTCAGGTATTATGTGTAGACAGTGTTCTCAGGTATTATGTGTAGACAGAGGTCCTCAGGTATTATGTGTAGACAGTGTCCTCAGGTATTATGTATAGACAGTATCCTCAGTTATTATGTGTACACAGAGGTCCTCAGGTTTTATGTGTAGACAGTGTTCTGAAGTATAATGTGTAGACAGTGTCCTCAGGTATTATGTGTAGACAGAGGTCTTCAGGTATTATGTGTGGGCAGTGTCCTCAGGTATTATGTGTAGACAGTGTCCTCAGGTATTATGTGTATACAGTGTCTTCAGGTATTATGAGTAGACAGTGTCCTCAGGTATTATGTGTAGACAGAGGTCCTCAGGGACTATGTGTAGATAGTGTCCTCAGGTATTATGTGTAGACAGTGTACTCAGGTATTATATGTAGACAGTGTCCTCAGGTATTATGTGTAGACAGTGTCCTCAGGTATTATGTGTAGACAGTGTCCTCAGGTATTATGTGTAGACAGTGTCTTCAGGTATTATGTATTCACAGTGTTCTCAGGTATTATGTGTAGATAGTGTCCTCAGGTATTATATGTAGACAGTGTCCTCAGGTATTATGTGTAGACAGAGGTCCCCAGGTATTATGTGTAGACAGTGTTCTCAGGTATTATGTGTAGACAGTGTTCTCAGGTATTATGTGTAGACAGAGGTCCTCAGGTATTATGTGTAGACAGTGTTCTCAGGTGTTATGTGTAGACAGTGTGCTCAGGTATTATGTGTAGACAGTGTCCTCAGTTATTATGTGTAGACAGAGGTCATCAGGTATTATGTGTAGACAGTGTTCTCAGGTATTATGTGTAGACAGTGTACTCAGGTATTATGTTTAGACAGTGTCCTCAGGTATTATGTGTAGTCTGTGTCCTCAGGTATTATGTGTAGACAGTGCCCTCAGGTATTATGTGTAGACAGTGTCTTCAGGTATTATGAGTAGACAGTGTCCTCAGGTATTATGTGTAGACAGTGTCCTCAGGTATTATGTGCAGACAGAGGTCCTCAGGGACTATGTGTAGATAGTGTCCTCAGGTATTATGTGTAGACAGTGTCCTCAGGTATTATGTGTAGTCTGTGTCCTCAGGTATTATGTGTAGACAGTGTCCTCAGGTATTATGTGTAGACAGTGTCCTCCGGTATTATGTGTAGACAGAGGTCCTCAGGGACTATGTGTAGATAGTGTCCTCAGGTATTATGTGTAGACAGTGTCCTCAGGTATTATGTGTAGACAGTGTCCTCAGGTATTTTGTGTAGACAGTGTCCTCAGGTATTATGTGTAGACAGTGTCCTCAGGTATTATGTGTAGACAGTATCCTCAGGTATTATATGTAGACAGTGTCCTCAGGTATTATGTGTAGACAGTGTCCTCAGGTATTATGTGTAGACAGTGTCTTCAGGTATTATGTATACACAGTGTTCTCAGGTATTATGTGTAGATCGTGTCCTCAGGTATTATATGTAGACAGTGTCCCCAGGTATTATGTGTAGACAGTGTTCTCAGGTATTATGTGTATACAGTGTCCTCAGGTGTTATGTGTAGATAGAGGTCCTAAGGTATTATGTGTAGACAGAGGTCCTCAGGTATTATGTGTAGACAGTGTCCTCAGGTATTATGTGTAGGCAGAGGTCCTCAGGTATTATGTGTAGACAGTGTCCTCAGGTATTATGTGTAGACAGTGTTCTCAGGTATTATGTGTAGACAGTGTTCTCAGGTATTATGTGTAGACAGTGTCCTCAGGTATTATGTGTAGACAGTGTCCTCAGGTATTATGTGTAGACAGTGTCCTCAGGTATTATGTGTAGGCAGAGGTCCTCAGGTATTATGTGTAGACAGTGTCCTCAGGTATTATGTGTAGACAGTGTCCTCAGGTATTATGTGTAGACAGTGTTCTCAGGTATTATGTGTAGACAGTGTCCTCAGGTATTATGTGTAGACAGTGTCCTCAGGTATTATGTGTAGACAGTGTCCTCAGGTATTATGTGTAGACAGAGGTCCTCAGGTATTATGTGTAGACAGTGTCCTCAGGTATTATGTTCAGACAGTGTCCTCAGGTATTATGTGTAGACAGTGTCCTCAGGTATTATGTGTAGACAGAGGTCCTCAGGTATTATGTGTAGACAGAGGTCCTCAGGTATTATGTGTAGACAGTGTCCTCAGGTATTATGTGTAGACAGTGTCCTCAGGTATTATGTGTAGACAGAGGTCCTAGGGTATTATGTATAGACAGAGGTCCTCAGGTATTATGTGTAGATATTGTCCTCAGGTATTATGTTTAGACAGTGTCCTCAGGTATTATGTGTAGTCTGTGTCCTCACGTATTATGTGTGGACAGTGTCCTCAGGTATTATGTGTAGACAGAGGTCCTCAGGTATTATGTGTAGACAGTGTTCTCAGGTATTATGTGTAGACAGAGGTCCTCAGGTATTATGTGTAGACAGTGTCCTCAGGTATTATGTGTAGACAGTGTCCTAGGTATTTTGTGTAGACAGTGTCCTCACGTATTATGTGTAGACAGTGTCCTCAGGTATTATGTGTAGACAGTGTCCTCAGGTATTATGTGTAGACAGTGTTCTCAGGTATTATGTGTAGACAGTGTCCTAGGTATTTTGTGTAGACAGTGTCCTCCCGTATTATGTGTAGACAGTGTCCTCAGGTATTATGTGTAGACAGTGTCCTCAGGTATTATGTGTAGACAGTGTCCTCAGGTATTATATGTAGACAGTGTCCTCAGGTGTTATGTGCAGACCGAGTTCTCAGGTATTATGTGTAGACAGTGTCCTCAGGTATTATGTGTAGACAGTGTCCTCAGGTATTATGTGTAGACAGTGTCTTCAGGTATTATGTATACACAGTGTTCTCACGTATTATGTGTAGATAGTGTCCTCAGGTAGTATATGTAGACAGTGTCCCCACGTATTATGTGTAGACAGTGTTCTCAGGTATTATGTGTATTCAGTGTCCTCAGGTGTTATGTGTAGATAGAGGTCCTCAGGTATTATGTTTAGACAGTGTCCTCAGGTATTATGTGTAGGCAGAGGTCCTCAGGTATTATGTGTAGACAGTGTTCTCAGGTATTATGTGTAGACATTTTCCTCAGTTATTATGTGTAGACAGAGGTCCTCAAGTATTATGTGTAGACAGTGTCCTCAGGTATTATGTGTAGACAGAGGTCCTCAGGAATTATGTGTAGACAGTGTCCTCAGGTATTATATGTAGACAGTGTCCTCAGGTATTATATGTAGACAGAGGTCCTCAGGTATTATATGTAGACAGTGTCCTCAGGTATTATGTGTAGACAGCGTCCTCAGGTATTATGTGTAGACAGTGTCCTCAGGTATTATGTGTAGACAGAGGTCCTCAGGTATTATATGTAGACAGTGTCCTCAGGTATTATGTGTAGACAGCGTCCTCAGGTATTATGTGTAGACAGTGTCCTCTGGTATTATGTGTAGACAGTGTCCTCAGGTATTATGTGTAGACAGTGTCCTCAGGCATTATGTGTAGACAGAGGTCCTCAGGTATTATGTGTAGACAGTGTCCTCAGGTATTATGTGTAGACAGTGTCTTCAGGTATTATGTGTAGACCGTGTCCTCAGGTATTATGTGTAGACAGTGTCCTCAGGTATTATGTGTAGACAGTGTCCTCAGGCATTATGTGTAGACAGAGGTCCTCAGGTATTATGTGTAGACAGTGTTCCGAGGTATTATGTGTAGACAGTGTCCTCAGGTATTATGTGTAGACAGTGTCCTCAGGTATTATGTGTCGACAGTGTCCTGAGGTATTATGTGTAGACAGTTTCCTCAGGTATTATGTGTAGAGAGAGGTCCTCAGGTATTATGTGTAGACAGTGTCCTGAGGTATTATGTGTAGACCGTGTCCTCAGGTATTATGTGTAGACAGAGGTCCTTTGTTTTTTTGTGTGGTAGGGTTATATTATTTTATTTGGTTATGTTGAAATGCTATGTAGTAATGCCCAGTAATAAAATTTTGCATTTTCTGTGTGTATATTTTTTGTGTGTCTGGGTGTGTGTGTACGTGTTTCTGTGTGAATGTTCATGTCAATCTGGGCTGGCACCATTTCTAAGCTGATTTTATTCATGCTCATGTGAGTCTGTGTGTGTGTGTGTGTGTGTGTGTGTGTGTGTGTGTGTCTGTGTGTGTGTCTGTGTTTGTGTGTGTGTCTGTGTGTGTGTGTGCTGGGTGTGTGTGTGTGTCTGGGTGTGTGTGTGTCTGGGTATGTGTGTGTCTGTGTGTGTGTGTACGTGTGTCTGGGTGTGTGTGTTTGTGTGTGGGGGGGGTGGTGTTTGTTTGTGTGTGTCGGTGTATGTTTTTGCGTGTGTGTCTGGGTGTGTGTGTGTCTGGGTGTGTGTTTGTGTGTCTGTGTGTGTGTCTGTGTATGTATGTGTCTGCGTGTGTGTGTATGTGTGTGTGTCTATGTGTGTCTGTGTCTGTTTTTGTGTTTGTGTCTCTGTGTGTGTGTCTGACTGTGTGTCTGTGTGTCTTGTGTGTCTGTGTGTGTGTGTACGTGTGTCTGGGTGTGTGTGTTTGTGTCTGTGTGTGTGTGGGTGTGTATGTGTGTCTGGTGTGTGTGTGTGCATGTGTGTTTGTGTGTGTCTGTGTCTGTGTTTATGTGTGTGTGTGTCTCTGTGTGTGTGCCTGGATGTGTGTGTCTGTGTGTCTGTGTGTGTGTCTGCGTGTGTGTGTCTGTTTTTGTGTATGTGTCTGTGTGTGTGTGTCTGTGTGTGTTCTGACTAATTTGTTCCAGGTAAAAATCTGTGGGGCTTCCCTCCCTTGCTGGCTTAATAAATCTTCCTATCTCTGCCTGGGTAGCTATGATTATATGTATGACCCTCCAGTGCCTGGCAGTTACATTTTTTAATTATTCAAAACTATCTGTTGAGCAAAAACGAATTGTATTTCCTATTTTCCCCTTTCAGGTTCTATCCATGAAAAATTACCGCCACGAGAGGGCACAGGAAAAACAGGTAACTATCTATCTCAAGATGAATTTGTTGATGATCTACAGTAGCTAATGCAATTTCTGCCTTGAAGTGACTTTTTGAGTTAAAATGTGACAATGAACTGGTGATGAACCCCAGGCAGGTGGAGAGCTGTTCATCCACTCATCTCACCCCTGTTCACCTGTTCAGCGCTGGGCAGGCAGCCCAACTGGAGAATCCAGGCTCACAGGGTGTCTTATCCGGGGCCTTGTGTGGTGTGTCACGTCGAGACAGTGATGTGTCAGGTGACACCGTCACTCCATGTGGTACTGGAGTTGTCAGCATCACGGTGGGTGGCATAGTGCCAAAGATACATGAGGTGCAGGGACCCCTAGAGGGCCCGTGGACTGGTCAGCTGACCCTGTCTGCCTGTCAGGGGACACTGTGTGTGTTAGAGGGCCGTTGGTGGGAATGGGGAGGCCCAGTAGTTTTGCTCCACATAAGACTGTAGGCTGGAGAACCACAGAACCCTAATGGGGCCATGTGGTAGGAAGAAGGAGACTTTCTCCACCACGGCGGCCAGGGCCCTGAGTAGTCACTCTCCAGGAAGTGGGGCCCCCACCCCTTCTCTCTGCCTTTCCTCCACTCTCACCCTCAGCTCCAGGGAGGACTTCTTTATCCTTGTCACGGTGAAACAAAATTAGGGAATCTGTGGCACAATCTTTCTTTTATAACATAATAAATCAATCCATAGAGAAGTAATCCAGATTAAAATAGTCCTAACCTTTATTCAGCTCTATTCCAGAAGTGTAAAATGAGCCTCCTTTGAGGACACGGTCCCCTCCGGGTGGGACTGTGTGTTCTTGATACAGCTGTGGGGTGGGAATGGACAGCACTGGGCAGCGTGGCCTATCTGGGGAGAGCTCGGGTGGCGTGGCCTGTCTGGAGAGCTCGGGCGGCATGGCCTGTCTGGAGAGCTCTGGTGGCGTGGCCTGTCTGGGGATCACTGGGCGGCATGGCCTGTCTGGAGAGGTAGGGCGGCGTGGCCTGTCTGGGGAGAGCATGGGCGGCGTGGCCTGTCTGGGGATCACTGGGCAGCGTGGCCTGTCTGGAGAGCTTGGGCAGCGTGGCCTGTCTGGAGAGCTCGGGTGGAGTGGCCTGTCTGGGGAGAGCTCGGGCGGTGTGACCTGTCTGGAGAGCTCGGGCAGCGTGGCCTATCTGGGGAGAGCTCGGGCGGCGTGGTCTGTCTGGCGAGAGCTTGGGCAACGTGGCCTGTCTGGAGAGCTCGGGCAAGGTGGCCTGTCTGAAGAGCTTGGGGGCGTGGCCTGTCTGGAGAGTTCGGGCGGCGTGGCCTGTCTGGAGAGCTCCGGTGGCGTGGCCTGTCTGGGGAGCACTGGGCGGCTTGGCCTGTCTGGAGAGCTAGGGCGGCGTGGCCTGTCTGGTGATCACTGGGCAGCGTGGCCTGTCTGGGGAGAGCTCGGGCAGCGTGGCCTATCTGGGGAGAGCTCGGGTGGCGTGGTCTGTCTGGGGAGAGCTTGGGCAATGTGGCCTGTCTGGAGAGCTCGGGCAGCATGGCCTGTCTGGAGACCTCGGGCAGCATGGTCTGTTTGAATAGCTTGGGGGGCATGGCCTGTCTGGAGAGTTTGGGCGGCATGGCCTGTCTGGAGAGCTCCGGTGGCGTGGCCTGTCTGGGGAGCACTGGGTGGCATGGCCTGTCTGGAGAGCTCGGGCGGCGTGGCCTGTCTGGAGAGCTCGGGCGGCGTGGCCTGTCTGGAGAGCTCGGGCGGCGTGGCCTGTCTGGAGAGCTCGGGCGGCGTGGCCTGTCTGGAGAGCTCGGGCGGGGTGGCCTGTCTGAAGAGCTTGGGGGGCGTGGCCTGTCTGGAGAGCTCGGGCGGGGTGGCCTGTCTGGAGAGCTCGGGCGGCGTGGTCTGTCTGGAGAGCTTGGGCGGCGTGGCCTGTCTGGAGAGCTCGGGCGGCGTGGCCTGTCTGGAGAGCTCGGGCGGCGTGGCCTGTGTGTGTGCCTCAAGCAGCTCCTTAGAGAAGCAGCCCGGCCCCTCCAGCCCCAGGCTGGGCGTAGTTACTGGGTGGCTGTTCAGCCCAGCCTTGGGTCCCGCACGGTTGTCTGTTCTATGTGGGGTCCTGCATCACCTGAATGCATCCTTACTTTGGGTGGTTGTTGGGGAACCTGGGGGGCTGTTTGGAACACCCGCACACACTTACTTAGCTTACTCTCATAATTGTAGTCTCCTTGCAAATCTTTTCCATTCTGAATTCAGATGATGCCGCAGCCCCAGTATTGGAGACTCAGCCTCAAGGAGATGAAGAAGGTGAGCCGGGGGGCATGGCAGGGTCCCTGGGGGAGAAGGGGGGAAAGGACCTGCAGCCAGGGGTGGAATCTGGCCAAGGTGTCACCCACTCTCAGACGCACAAAGGAAGAGCTAATATAGTCTCACTCACGTACAAGGCAGAAAGGACAACTCCTCAATAACCTTGTGCAGCAAGAACCTGGAAAGTGGTTAGCAGAGTGGGGGAGAGGAAAGGACTGTGCTCGGTCAAATGACATAGTTATCGAGGACCACACGAGGCCTGGCATGTAGAGAAGGGATTGTGTCAGTCCTGAGGCCCGAACTCGAGGCCTGGGCTCTGTCCCCGAGCTTTTATGCTCATGTCTGGCACTCTACCCCGTGAGCTGCAGCTCTGCTTCAAGCTTTTTGGAACTAAGTCTCACAGACTTTTCTTCCTTGAGCTGGCTTTGAACCACAGCCTCCTGGGTAGCGAGGATTTCCGGCGTGAGTCACCAGTTCCCAGCAAGGTCTCAGGTTCTCTAACCACAAGTGTGCACACACCTACCTTGAGCGTGTCGGTGCAGGTAGGACCTTGCTGGACCGCAGGGGCCTTCTCACGGCCTCACCTAATTATAAAGACAGAACACACAAGCAGTGTGGGCTGGCTCTGCTCGACCCCCTTGCAGGGCACCTCCTGTTTGCTGCTGTGGCATTTTCCGGTGGTGCAGCACTGCCTGGTCATTTTCATGAGGGAATGTATGGGTTGAGAGCTTCCGACTTGACTCAGACAAGTGTGTACTCCAGAAGGGCACAGCACATGGGCTCGCTCAGGAGGAGCTCAGACTGCTTACATTTTGCCTTCATAATTATCTTAAGCCTCGATTCCTTGCTCCAACGAAGTAGAGTCGTGTTTTGAAAAACAGGCAGGGCTTGCACTCAGGGCGTTGCTCCTGAGTGACCCGTGGTAGAGCAGACCCCCCCTGCATGGCCCCCACCTCCCCACCCGTGCCACCGGCAGACAGGGGTGTGTAGCACTGATGAAGAGACCCAAGCTTGACAGTTTCAGAGGACAGGACTGTGACAGTGCCACACAAGTTATAGCGTGTTTGGTAGGTGGTATCACGAAAACCTGGCTTTCCTTAGGAAACCGTTTTGTTAAGTGGCAACCCTTTTGTACAACTACTTAAAGGTAATAACAAGAAGAGAAAAGTAAAACATATTCGTGGGAAAAAAAGAAGTAGCTGCCTTTACTCTTCAGGGCTGATGTTTTACCTGTGCACTGCTCTGCAGTACCCACTCCTTCCAACGTGGAACCTGCATGCATTCAGACAGCTTTTACTTAAACTTTTGGAAAATAAAAATGTAAGGAGTGGATTATTGCTTCCTTTGCCTCTCCCTTACCGTATTAATTTGTTGACTTTGAGTTCGCTTGCTGAGACTCCGGTTGAGGAAAGCGCTTTGCGTTTTGGTGATGACATAATCACCTTTCACCTCTGTTCACAGATATCGCGTCTCGGTACCCCACACTTTGGACAGAGCAAGTGAAAAGTCGGCAGAACAAGACCAACAAAAATTCAGGTAAAAGAGGCCCTATGCTTCTAAACAGCGGCCTTTTTGACTCAGGACTTCTACCCGAGGAGCGTTAGTCTATCCTTACCCCTGGTCCAGGGTCCTCGGGGGCTGTGAAGAGTCACTCTGCACAGTGACCCAGCCCAGATCCCCACAAAAGGCGTGGTTAGTGCATCCGGAGCCCCTGGATACCGCCGCCACCTCTCCACTCCAGAACAGATTTACAGTCCCGTATTGTTTATAGAATTTTCTACATTCTTTGGAGTAGTCTCTGCTGTCAACGACAGTTCTTAAGGGTGAAGTGCCATTGTTGTTATGCTTTGTTAGTAAGAATTTGCCCTTACCCTAATTTCAGATGCCTCCATTCTTGGAGCTCCTTTGCTTTTCAGTCGTCCCAGTTGTGTCCACTGTGTTTGCTGCAGAGCAAGGTTTGTTGGCTGGGCTTCACACCCGTGACCTGGACCCTTGCTGTGTCCTGGGCAGTGGTGCCGCTTGGAGTCTGGCTGTTGCCTTTGCTGGAGGGCTCCCCAGCTGCTCGCACATTTCCTGTGATCTTCTCACTGGAACTTCGAGGCTTGGTGGCGCTGCTGTGGAGGAAGGCTGGCCCCAGGCGCTGCAGGAAATTCCCACACAGGAGAGGAATAAAGGACAGGTGTGGGAGCAGCCCGTGAGGACGCAGAGTGAGCATGGCTCTCCTGCCAGTTTCTATGCTTTCTTCAAAGTGCATTTTCACTCCCACTTAGGAGAGGGTCAAAGGTTGGTCTGAGCCCAGGACAATCGTGTCACCTACATGCCCGCCATAAAGAGGATGGTAGGTCCCTGCAGGGGGCCTGCATGCTCTGCCTCCTCCCAAGGCCCTGGGGACCTCAGGTGTAGGAGCATTTGGTGACATAGCTGCAAGGCTATGGCTCGGGCTGGGGGCAGGGCAGCCAGGGGCCCTGGAATGGGCCAGCCCGCCCCACTGCTGCCCCACCCCGGGCTCTGAAGAGCTGAGGGATACCTGTATCTCCCTCAGCCTGGGTCTTCCTGCACAAGGGCTGTGCACAGAGTGAGGCAAGCTTCAATCATCCCCACAGCTTACCGTGCTGACTTGTTCTCAGAGAGGATTCCCGCAGGCGTGGATTCACTCTCCTTAAAATACCATCCTGTGCGCTTCTCCCACGAGCCTGGAGGGCGTGTCCGTGTGTCTGCATGTGCTCTGATGTGCTTCTGGGTGGACCACTCGTGGGCAGGGAAACAATGAGGCCTTGTGTCTCACGCGGGCTGTGGCTCTGGACACTTTCCTTCATTTGGGGAAGAAATAAGTCTGAATTCCACCACTGGAAACACACGTGTGGGAAGCACTTTTCATTGCTGGTATGAAAGCCTCTGGGCGGTGGCCAGTGAAGCCCCAGAGGCTGGGAGAACAAGTGCATCTTTGTGGCTCTTGCCAGATTTCAAGCCGAGCAGTGACCTGCCAATTAAGATTCACCTAGCACCCCGCAGACACGCAGAGCACGGAGGGGCCAGAAAGCAATGGCTCAGCAAATTCCAGCTTACATGAGCTACGCCGCACTGTAATTTGACTTGAATCTGCACACGAGGGAGGGACATTGGGTTTATTTGTACGTGCCGGGCATGAAATGACTTGGCGTGTGTGCGCTTGATTCCTGCGCCAGGGGCCTGCTCTTTCTGAGGTCTGAACACAGTAGGACATTGAAGACCACCTTCCACATAATCAGTTTTAACAAGGAGGTGGTGACCCCCTTCAGGCCGGCGTCCTGGTCACCGCTGTCATTAAAATGTCGGGCATCTGTTGAGCTGCATTTGTCTTTAATTTACATGACTTGCTGAAATCCTAAGAATACAAAGGTGTGTGTTGTGATAACCATGAGTGGAGGTCTCGGGCAGGGGAGGAGGTGACATTCTCCCACGCCAGCCTCCAGGGGCTGGCAGCTTTCCTACAGTGTCACTGGGTCGCTCGTGCAAAGGAAAGGAAGTCCTGCTAGTCAGTGACCTCTTGTACATAGCACCTGCTCAGTCAGTACTTGTTTAGAAATCAGGACTGTGGCTCAGTCAGTACTGAATCAGGACTGTGGCTCAGTCAGTACTGAATCAGGACTGTGCCTCAGTAAGTACTGAATCAGGACTATGACTCAGTCAGTACTGAATCAGGACTGTGGCTCAGTCAGTACTGAATCAGGACTATGACTCAGTCAGTACTGAATCAGGACTTGTGACTCACTCAGTACTGAATCAGGACTGTGGCTCAGTCAGTACTGAATCAGGACTTGGGACTCACTCAGTACTGAATCAGGACTGTGGCTCAGTCAGTACTGAATCAGGACTTGTGACTCACTCAGTACTGAATCAGGACTGTGGCTCAGTCAGTACTGAATCAGGACTTGTGACTCAGTCAGTACTGAATCAGGACTGTGGCTCAGTCAGTACTGAATCAGGACTGTGGCTCAGTCAGTACTGAATCAGGACTGTGACTCACTCAGTACTGAATCAGGACTTGTGGCTCAGTCAGTACTGAATCAGGACTTGTGGCTCAGTCAGTACTGAATCAGGACTGTGGCTCAGTCAGTACTGAATCAGGACTGTGGCTCAGTCAGTACTGAATCAGGACTGTGGCTCTGTCAGTACTGAATCAGGACTGTGGCTCAGTCACTTCTTGTCATCTACTGGGTGAGCATGGTGCATCACTGAATGCAGTCTGGCTGTGCTGATGGAACACCTACTTTCTCTTTCCTAAAACAAACAGTGCCACAAAGCAAAACCGTAAGTGAATGCTGCTGACTAGAAAGGAGAGGCCATCTAAGCAGTACTGCATTCTGATGGCCGGACCTAAATGGACAGAAATGTCTTCTCTTGGCACAACCAGAAGAAAGGGAGCACTCTCTCAATTAGGTCATTGAATACACTTTGAATACATGAGCTTCCATTGAGAATACCTTACCCATCTTCCCTATTGATAAGAAGTTGAGTATTTATTTCTTCACCATCTTGAACATCTTGAATTGTCTTTAATAAGATGGTATTTTTAGTTTTATTCTTTTCCTGGAAGTTGCATGAATTCATCATAAAGTTCTATCAGATGGGTAGGTTGTAAGATTCTTTGGCTGTATAGATTTCCTCTGATCTCTGTTTCCTGAGGCGCATTACCTGCTTTCTGCTGATTTTCTTTAGAACTCGTCTTGAGTGCTGACAGAGAGACTGCTCTGTTGACAGGATACTCTGGAGATGTCATGTTGCGGGGAGAGCCAGGAGGTCCACTGCACGTGCCCGGGCACTGGAGATGTCACATTAGAGCCAGGAGGTCCACTCCACGTGCCTGGGCAGCAGGCACCCAGTGGGCTGACCCACTGGGGTGCAGGACACCTGCCCTGTCCACAGCTTGAATGGGAGGTGGCTGGCAGGGAGCACAGGAGGTGGGGAGGGGAGGGGAGAGGGAAAGAGAAGGGGCCGATGTCTTACTGTGCTGTCTATTTAGATTGCAAAGTTGACCATGGAGGGTCTGGAGGGTCTGTTTTCTCTCTTCCCCAGAGAGGACCCTGTCCTCCCCATGTGGCAGCATAGGCCAGGCCAGGCCTGCCTCCATCCGCCTTTGTGTTTATTGTCTTCCAAGACTGCTGGAGAGCTCCAGAAAACATAGAGGTTCTGGTCTGTCAACAGTGCAGCTCGCCCTCCTCCTGGGAGAGCAGTCTGCCGTCCTCCCGCCCGTGCCCGTTAGAATGCATCTGTTTTATGTCTAGAAGATGTGCTGGGGTGTGTGTGGCATGTCCAAGGTTTCCAGGACCTTAGTGGAAATGTTCTCTGCCCTTTGTAGGCTTGATCATTTTTGTTTTATTGCACATATTAAAATTAGTGCCAAAAGATAATTATCTTTTAATTCTGCTTTAAATCAGGCTAAATTGCATTCCCCCGGGGGAAATAAAATAAACTATATTTTCTTTTCTGTTTCTAACATTTTCCTTTCCATTCTGTTTATCTCATATTTCCAAATCAGAAAAATACCAGACTCTAAGTTATAAAGTTTTGATCATTTGAAGAGATTAAAAGCTCTATAAATTAATAGTCCCTTATAAGTGTGGACTGTAAAAATACATTATTTTAAACCATTAATTATCCTTTTAAAAATATGCATGACTAAGTTTATCTAACTTTCCTAATCATAGAAGACAGCCTTAATTTCAATCATAATTTTCAGATTTTAACATTTGATCAAAGTGTGGTTAAATAATCAGGACAAAGAGCTTCAAATACAGGAATGACAGAAATTGGGGCATACACTAATATACACGCATGGTCTCTGGCTAGAATGAGACTTGTGGCCCTACTGACTCCATGAAGTCTGATCGGAGAGTTTCCTTGGGTGCGAAATACTTCCAACTCCCCACCCCCTCAGTAAAGTGCTGTGTGGCCATAGCATGCTTCTTAACAGCAGGGAGAGCTCAGGGATGAGGACAGAGTTAGATCCAAAGTGTTGGAAGGGCTCCATGCACACCTGGGACTCCATATCTCTGGCACTGTGTGCAGAGGCAGGCATGTGCACCTCCCAGCATGGTACTGCTGGCCTCCTCTGGCCTCCTCTGGAGGTACCATTGTCTGACAAGAGGCTCTGACTGTCCACAGAGCTCTGACTGCTTCTGCCTCTGGTCGTGTTCTCCCTTGCCAGGCCTGTGCTATGGGCAGAGGGGCTGTAGAGGGCCACTCCCCGCCCCCAGGAGAACCAGCAGGGGAGCAGCAGGCCCCTCCCTCATCTGTCCTGGGGAAAGCGACCTGCCCACAGGTGCTGCAGCAGGACAGGGGTATCACAGGGAAGATGCCACTCTAGGACATGTACTCTGCACAAGATGTATTTACACCCCAAACGATTTCTTGCGTATCTGAAACTCAGATTCAGCCTGGCACCTGGTGGTAATCCTGCTTGTGTGAAGAAATACAACTCGTTGTCCATAACCTTTGTTTAACTTATGTTCAGTTAGGGAAGAACGATTTCTTGTGTTTTCATCATAAAGCAAGTTTTACTGTGAGGTATCTGTCCGCTTTGGCTGCCATAAGAAAGCTGCAGGGGCTTGGTGCCGGAGGGGCAGGTCGGCAACTCCCGGTCCTGGAGGCCGGATTTCCACAGTCCTGGATGCAAGTCCATTCTGATCTAGAACAAACTCACACATTAAATGTTGGCTGAAAAAGTAGAAATTTCTCCCATAGTTAAGCATTGTTTTCATGACCCCAGGTATATTACGTAATGGAGTTACTTTCATCAGTGTTTTTTTAAAAATTATTTTTATGAAAATCAGCCAAGTTAGTTCAAGTGGACAAATAGAGAAATTCATGTCTTTTCTGGAGCCACAGCAGTGGCCTGTCACCTCTGCCAGGAGCGGTGCCTCTTCCTGTGTCCCTGGGCCCCAGGCCCTTCTTGAGAATGTCAACACAGCACCCCAGGTGGAGAGGCTCAGAATCCCAAATGGCCTCCTGCCATGCTCAGGACCTGGGAAACACCACACTGAGGCCTTCAATGGAAGCTGGGCCTTCAGTTGAAGCTGGGCCTTTGATTTCCACACCCACACTCAGCTCAGTGGGAAAGCACCAAAGCAGGGTGCAGTCCTTATTAGCATTTTGTCACCTCTAATGCAGAGTTATCTCTGCAAAAACACAGTGTGTGAAGTACGGGTCCAGTTGTGCAGTGGGGGGGGGGTTGTGGGCCAGGCTGGACTCACCCAAACAAGTCCGTGAGCCTGGCAGGGGATGGGTCTTCCTTCCTTGTGGTTCGTGGGGACTCAGCCACAGTGCTCCTCCCTTACCCTGGACTCTTGCTACTCAGAAGCTCCGCAGCTTAAATTTTCCAAGATACTTTTAACCAAAAGGTGTTTTTCTCTTTTGTTTGGAAACTTGGAAATAGTTTTGTTTTTCTATTTTGATGGGACTCTTAAAAAAGTATACTTTATTTTAGAGCTCAAATTTTAAAACTAGGAAAAATAGATAATTCCTTCAAAATGCCTCACTGGGAAGAGAGATTTTTTACTTGCTCAAGAACTTTTCCCAATTTAAGCATGTATCAATTATTTTTTCTCATAAGTACTATGGCATTTTATTTAAATTTGTTTCTTTAATTTGACATGCAACACCACACAACACCACCAAAGGCTGTAAGACGTCCTAGGTTGAACCCAAAAGTCAGGTATCACATAAGAAGGACGTCTGTCCTCACGTCTCGCCTCACTGTACGAAATGGTGTGACTTTTCTCTCCTGGGTGTGCTTCCCCGTAATTTAAACACTCTTGAGTTTCCTCCGGCTTTCCGACATATCTTTGGCCACTTGTAGAAGTAAGAAGTGAGGACTTGCAGTGGGAGGAGGAGGGCGGGCGCCTCCGAGGCCGGCGGGGGTCTGTGCAGAGATTTCAGATCTCAGTGGCGAGCACTGGTGTGCAGCTTGCCTTGCTGCATCTCTGTCTGTCTCTGTGCGTCTCCAAGGCACGTTAGCTTCAGAGGAGGCAGGCAGCAGGCAGAGTCCCCGCAGCTCTTCCCCCACACCCCTTCCCCAGCAGAGGCAGTTCACTGCTGGAGTGGCTGGCCGATGCTTGGGGTTGACAAGCCCTTCAGGAGCCATCCCCTGCCCACCACGGGCCCCGTCCCCTGCCCACCTCATCAGGGTCGTGCAGCTGCTCTGCAGCGGGAGAAGAAGCCTTTGGGCCTCAAGACTGCTGGAAGAGCTGGAGCTCTGCCCCTAGAGGACTAGGAAGGCAGCAAGAGAGACATGCACCAGTATCCCCACTGCCCTGTTAGAAACACAGGCAAGTTCTGGGGTCAGACCCCAGCAGGGTACTGGCACCCGGCTAGTGGAGGAAGGGAAGGTGAAGTGCAGAAGGCAGGCCAGGCCCAGGGACAGGTGGGGACATCTGGGGTCATGTGAAGATATCTGGGGTCAGGTGAGGACATCTAAGGTCATGTGAGGACATCTAAGGTCATGTGAGGACATCTGGGATCAGATGAGGACATCTGGGGTCAGGTGAGGACATCTGGGGTCATATGAGGACATCTGGGGTCAGATGAGGACATCTGGGGTCAGGTGAGTACATCTAAGGTCATGTGAGGACATCTGGGGTCAAGTGTGGAATCTGGGGTCAGATGAGGACACCTGGGGTCAGGTGAGGACACCTGGGGTCATGTGGGGACATCTGGGGTCAGGTGGGGACATCTGGAGTCATGTGGGGACATCTAAGGTCATGTGAGGACATCTGGGGTCATGTGGGGACATCTGGGGTCAGGAGGGGTCATCTAGGGTCAGGTGGGCACATTTAGGGTCAGGTTAGGACATCTGGGATCAAGTGGGGGCTTCTGGGGTTGGGTGGGGGCCTCCATTTGAGTAGCCTGTTCTGTATGGTGAGGTGGTGGGGTAACAAGGTAAGTGCAGGGCACCGGAGCCAGCTGTCATGTGAGGGAGCCCTGGCCAGCAGCAGGGAGGGGGGCGGGGAGGAGAGCAGGGAGGGGAACAGGGAGGGGGGCAGGGAGGGGAACAGGGAGGGGGGCAGGGAGGAGAGCAGGGAGGGGAGCAGGGAGGGGGGCAGGGAGGGGAACAGGGAGGGGGGCAGGGAGGGGGGCAGGGAGGGGGGCAGGGAGGGGCGCAGGGAGGGGCGCAGGGAGGGGGGCAGGGAGGGGGCAGGGAGGGGCGCAGGGAGGGGGGCAGGGAGGGGGGCAGGGAGGGGCGCAGGGAGGGGGGCAGGGAGGGGGGCAGGGAGGGGCGCAGGGAGGGGGGCAGGGAGGGGGGCAGGGAGGGGCGCAGGGAGGGGGGCAGGGAGGGGGGCAGGGAGGGGCGCAGGGAGGGGCGCAGGGAGGGGCGCAGGGAGGGGGGCAGGGAGGGGCGCAGGGAGGGGCGCAGGGAGGGGCGCAGGGAGGGGGGCAGGGAGGGGCGCAGGGAGGGGGGCAGGGAGGGGCGCAGGGAGGGGCGCAGGGAGGGGCGCAGGGAGGGGAACAGGGAGGGCTGCCCTTTCACACACTGCAGTCTGCACAGAGGACCTTTCCACCTGGCCTGAGGGGCGGGAAGACACTCTGGCATGGGTAGCAGTGCTTGGGGTGCCCTGGAGCCCCTCCCAGAACCGGTGAAGAGAGGGTGCCTGGAACCTCCCGGCCGTGGCTGGTGCAGAGCTCAGCTTTGCCTGTAACGGCTGCTCCGGTGGCCAGGTGGACAGCATCCACAGGACAGCCCAGGGGTGATACCTCCCTGCCACATGTCCTTGTGTCCTTGGTCCTCCGAGGACCGGTGCTCCCCAGGGTCCTGCTGGGCCAGCAGCAAGCGCTGGTTTCCTTCCTCTGCCCAGGCCCCAGTCTTTCTGTGGGCCTCGGCATGTGCAGACACCAGGTCCCTGGCCCTGGGCTCTCCAGCAGGGACCGCCCGTGTGAACCCTTCCAGTGAACCTTTCACCCTGTTATCTCGAGGGCCACAGGAATGCATTCTGAGGGCTCAGCCTGTGCCAGCCCTGCTGTGGTGCACGGCCTTGGTTATAGGTGAGCCTGCTAAAGGCTGTTCTGTGCCTACTACATGTACACATGTGACACGACAATATTGGATTTAAGAGGCAAATCCAAAACCTCTCTCAAACATGCACTACAGCTCATCGTACATGTCTGATGCACGTAGACAAAGTCCTGACAGTCAAACCCTTCCTTGGTCTGTTGTTGGGAGTTGGACATGTGAATCATTTGACTTCATTTCATCTGTTTGCTGCAAGGTCTTTCTCTCCATCCCCATCTTCCACTTCTAGCAAATAGAGTTCTGAAGAGGCTGATCTTTTTATTCTGTGGTGCCTTCTTTGATCATCTCGAGTAAGTGTGTATAATTGAAAGGAAAACCACAAGAGAGTCCAGGATTGATGAAGAAAACATGGATAAAAATTAAGGACTGTAACCAGTTGCATGAAAAATTGTGAAGCCATCCAGGGAAATCCAGCACAGATGGAGCCATGTGCCTGCCTGCAGTATTATCTGGGAGCTTGTTAGAAATGCAAGGCCCTGGGGCTTCATCAAGACCTGTGGGCCAGAGCCACGGCCTGGGGGGAGCCTGACCCTGAGTCCGTTTTCTGTGAGGCATCTTTATTTGCTGCTTGACAATCTGGTTATTGCTTACCTTATAATTGGTGGACAACACTGGGCGTGATGGCTCTGCCTGTCATCTTAGCTACTCAGGAGGCTGAGATCTGAGGATCAAGGTGCAAAGCCAGCCCGGGCATAGAAGGACCTGAGACTCTTATCTCCAATTAACCTCAAGAAAAGGGATGGGGCTTGGCTTAAGGATAGGGCGGTAGCCTTGAGCTGAAGAGCTCAGGGACAGCGCCCAGGCTGAGTTCAAGCCCCATGATCCACAAAAGAAATAAAAACTAATAATTGGTGAACAGCTATCCTTAATCCTCAGAGCTGTTTCTCGGGAACTGAAAGCCAGCCCTGAATAGACAGGGAGAAGCGCTGGCATGCACGCATGTATGTGGATGATGTGGACACGAGACTGGTGTCAGCGTGCGTGTGTGTGTGTGTGTGTGTGTGTGTGTGTGCGCATGCGAGTGAGCATGTGAGCATGCATGCAGGTGGTAGGAAAAGCCTGCCAGCAGGCCCCAGCCTGGCCTGTGGCACCGCCACCCAGGCCCTTGCTGCGCGGAGCCCCCTCTCTGCCTGGCCTAGTCCACCTGTGTTGCCTTTCCCGTGCCTTCTTCCCTGCACCCCTCCACGTGGAGTTCTCGCTGAGACGACTCCGGGGGTTCATGGCTCTTCCCCAGAACGTGGGCTTCAGGAAGTCACTTGAGCTCCCTCCTGCCCAGGCGGTGCAGGCGGGGTGGGTCACAGAGATGGCGGCGTGGAGGAGCGCCTTAGGAGCATCAGAACTGGCCCTGCCCGGCCCCAGAGAGCAGGGGCAGGCAAGGCCCAGCTCCCCTCCACCGCCAACAGGCCCAGGCAGAGATGGGCTTGAGCCTGGAGTCACGGCTGCTTCCAGCCCTGGAGCAGCCAGCATTGGGTCACGAGAGCCCTGGTGACGAGAGAGAGAGAGAGATGGGGGACAGAGAGACAGAGAGAGAAGAGAGAGGAGAGAGAGAGACCTGCTGGCTCTGCCATCTTCTCATTCCTGGAAAGGGATGGGGGCAGGCTTAGGAGGCAGTGAGCCCAAGGCCCCTGGGCTGAGGGGCTGAGGAGGCAGGGAGCCCCGGGCCCCTGGGCTGAGGGGCTGAGGAGGCAGTGAGCCCCGGGCCCCTGGGCTGGGGCTGAGGAGGCAGTGAGCCCCGGGCCCCTGGGCCTCTGGGCTGGGCTGAGGAGGCAGTGAGCCCCGGGCCCCTGGGCCTCTGGGCTGAGGAGGCAGTGAGCCCCGGGCCTGCAGGCTGAGGCTGTAATTAGGACTTAGCAGAGGCTGTCCAAGGCAAGCAGACTGGTCTATGCACATCGGAACAATGAGAAGGCTGCAAACACTGGGGAGTCAGGCCGGCCGATGGTGCCAGATATTCAGGGTGCTGAGGAAACATGCAAGCCACCAAAGAGTTCACGGGGCAAGCTGAGGTACGGCTGCAGGAGGCCTCCAGCCCGCGGGGTCTGCCCCTAAGTTAGCTCACAACAAGTGGCAGCAAGTCACCCTGGCTTGAACAAGCTTCTGGACACCGACCTGAACAGTCAGCCACACTCTCCAGAGGTCTATCACCACTTCTAACCTCGAGAGGAGCTCCTCAGACAATAAAAGCCCTCCGTGGGCCTCGGTGCCCAGGGCGCCATCACAAACAAGAGACACTGGCATACATTAAGTCAAGTGGCAAGAACTGGCCAGGCGTCCTTGTCCTGGCCCCAGAGTTCATGATAAGAGTTCCCTGTCCAGCAGAAAGCACGGTCACGCGAGGCCTCTCCGAGAAAGGCAAAGAAGCAGAAGCACGTGATGGTGTTGAGCCTTCTGTGCCTTTTATGTCTCCTTGAATCCAAGATGCTCTCTATGGTAGGAGAGATGAAAAAGGGAAACTGAGCTGCCAGCCCCATTGTGAACAGTATTTCTCATCTCTCAGAATTACTGCTCTGTAGGAAAAGCGTGTTGGAGGTTCCTTAGCGAGCACTTTGGTTCACTTGAAGAGTCCGCATTTATGGATGCAGACTCATGGGTTGTAACCCCCACCATAGCTGGGCAGATAAATGCATGTGCTGCCAAGGTGGGAGCGAGCCATTTCCCAAGAATGCAGTCCTCAGAGGCCTTGTCCCGGGCGGGGCCACCCTTCCGATTCCAACCACCACTCTCCACTCGTCCTGTGCCGAGTCTTGAGTCAGTGCAGTGTGTGTTGTGCGTTGGTTTCTGCCTGGTGTTTCTGAGATTCACGCTTAGCGATATGCATTTACATTCTTCTTTCTCTGTAATTCATATGCACAGTTGTTTAGTGTATGTGTACACCACAGTTCTGTGTGTGTGTGTGTGTGTGTGTGTGTGTGTGTGTGTGTGTGCACGCGCGTGCACGCTGCTCCTAGGCCTGAATTCAGGGCCTGCCTGCGGGACCGTGGCTTTTTCACTCAGGCTGATGACATGGCACTGGGACTCCAGCCCCAGTTCTGGCTTCTGGTAATTAACTGGAAGTAAGAGTCTCGTAATGTTCTCACCTGCGCTGCGTGCGGCTGTCCTCTGCTGCACCTGTGCCCGGCACCCTGCCTGGTGAGTGGTGGCAAGTCCAGGTACACGCGTGCACCGGTCCTTTGTGAGTGTGTGCTGCGATCACACCTGGGGAAATGTCAGGAGCACGTGGAGGCCGAAAGCGTCTGGCGCCGGTGCTCCGATCTGCCATGCTGGCAGCTGGGCGCTGTGGCCCCTGCGGCTTTGGTTGGCGTTTTCGGGATGACTCGTGGTGACCCAGCTCGGCTCTGGATGTGGCTGTTGCGAAGTCCATCCTGGCTTACGTGAATTGCTGTTGACTTGGTAGGAACCTCCCATCTTTGTCAGATGGCTTGATTAGCAGCGTTCTCGGAGTCTGCCTTTGTTTTACTTCTTAAGCATCTCCTTTGTTGTTGGTTCTGTTTAAATAAAACACAGTCTACCACATTTTTCTTTCATGGTTATTAATCTGCCTCAAAGACCTTTGTCTAACCCAGCACCACACTGGAATCCCCATGTTTCCTCTGGGGTCTTTCAGCTTTAGCGTTGACACTTGGAATGCTGCCTCATCTCTAATACATTTGGCATGGTGTGGAAAGCCTTCCTTTTCTTTAGCAGTGCCAGTTCTGTATTCTGCTTTCCTTCTGACTTGTTTCAACGTCTTACCAAATAGTGCACACACACTAGGATATTCCCTCACATGTACATGCATGCCAGGACATGTACATACACGCTAGGGCATTCCCTCACATGTACATGCATGCCAGGACATGTACATACACGCTAGGGCATTCCCTCACATGTACATGCATGCCAGGACATGTACACACACACTAGGACATTCCCTCACATGTACATGCATGCCAGGACATGTACACACACGCTAGGGCATTCCCTCACATGTACATGCATGCGAGGACATGCATGCATTCGCATGCCTCTGCACATATGGCAGGGCATGCTCATATGTGCTTGCAGCACACGTGCTAGGGCACACACATAGACACCATAGGGTTGAACTAAGGGCCTTGAGTATGCCAGGCTTGCTTGGCTGCCTGGTGTTTTGCCACTTGAACCACGGTTTGAGCCTGGCTTTTCACTAGTCCATTCACGGACTCTCTTCTTTTCTATTCGTACGCATAGCTATCTCTCTTCACTAACAAGCTGCCTGGCAGGTGGCTGTATGATGGCTTCCCATCCCAGTAACATTTGTTCTCCAGTTTTGTTCTTTTTGAAGAGTGCTCTGATACCCCTGCTCCTTAAGGAGTCTTACTTCTTACATTTCCTTAGATATTTTGGAATCAAAATATCAGTTTCCTCAAAAACCTTCCTGGGGTTTTTGGCAGCAATGCTGATGGATCTGAGAGTTAACTTTACAGCACACTGGCATTTCTTATCCGTTAATATGGTGTATTTCTCCATTTATTGAGGTTTTCTTTACATTTTCCCAGTCATTTTCAGACACAACAGAGAAGTCAATAAAAGGTAAGTAGGACACAACAATAGAGCGTTGTGCCGGAAGTGAGCCGTGTCTGCTCTGAAGGGCAGCAGACTCTAGATGAGTGGCCGAGAGGCCGCCAGCCCCTCTGCCTCGGCACCACCCTCTTGTCCTTGGAGTGACCACTACCGCTCCCTGCCCTGCAGCTTCTGCCCCTCTGCTGTGCACTTGAGCCTGCTCCGTGGGCCTGCTGACCCGTCTCCCGCTGACCCCCTCTCCCCCTCTCCTCCCAGCTTCCTCCTGTGATCAGGAGCAGCAATCGGCCCTGGAAGAGGCCAAGCATCCCAAGAATGACAACGTGGTGATCCCTGAGTGTGCCCACGGCGGCCTCTACAAGCCGGTGCAGTGCCACCCGTCCACCGGGTACTGCTGGTGTGTGCTGGTGGACACGGGGAGGCCCATTCCCGGCACCTCCACCAGGTACTGGGCCCAGGGACGCCAGCGGGGGCTTGGGGGCTGCAGGGCGGGGGGAGCGCGAGAGCACGGAGAGCGTCCCTGCCCTTTTCTGAGTTGGCATCCACACTGCCATGGCTGGACAGAGTCGCCTCGGTGCGAGCCCCTCCTCGCGCCCCTGCCTGGCTGTCTTCAAAGCCCAGTGGGTCTGGCTGTTCTGACGGTCACCAGGCACCAACCTGGATAGCAGGGGACATTCGGACCTCACGGAGACCAAGCCCAGCCCTGCTTGTGCTGCTGGCTTTGGCCACGAACGGCACATGTTTAGAAGCAGAGGAAAAACGACGACCCAGGGTAGCTGATAGAATATAAATACTTGCGGCTCGACATGATCTTTTTCAGAGTGAGAATGTGCTGCAGGGCAGTTACCCCACGCGGTGCATCTAGGCTTTAAGTTTGGGCAGAATGGCGAAGTTGTCCAGGCACCAGAGGACATAGCGGGGCCGGGTGGACACACAGTGGTGGCTCTATTGAGCCTTAAACGTAAGGAAATGGGTTTCATCCCTAATTGTCTGGACACGGGCATGGCAATATGTCCTAAGTTATTTCCCTGATGCATTCAGTGGGCATGCTGGCGTAGAATCTGGGGCAGGAAACAGACACCACTCTGTCAATGTCAAGTCTAGCCCAGCCACTGTCTGTACCCATTTGTGAAGCCAGCGCCCCTGCGAGCTGTGCCTTAGAAACCACCACATGCACTAGAGCCAGGCTACAATGTCAGATGCCCGCCTTGTGGGGCTCTGGAAAGCTTCTGTGCGCTCTACCTCATCTGAACCAGCAAGCTGGCATACAGAAGGCTGCAGCAGCCCTGTGCCAGCCTGAAGAAGGGGGTTTGGATTCAACTGTATTCTGCACGGCTTGCAGACAAGTGTGACTTTCTCAAGGCCTGGCATGGGCACCCTGTGGGTGGTGACTGAGGGAACCCCGTTTTCTGGGGAGCCTTTCTTGACGCTGCCATGCCTGCACGCTCCACCTCTGGCTTGCCTGCTGGTACACCAGCACTTGGTCCTGCCAGCCGCAGCTGTGGCCCTGCCGTGCTTTGGGACGGAGGTGAAGCGTCCCTGGCAGATGCTTTCTCAGCACCGGCCAACAACAATCCTTTACACTGTCAAGGCCAAAACTCCTTAGCTGGCTCTGAGGTCTGAGGTCAGCACTTAGAATTTCACCCCTGAGGAGTCGGAGGGGAGTTCTACAGTATAAGGAAATGAAACGAGCGAGCCCCCCGTCCTTTCCCAATCTCCATTTCCTCCCGCAAAGAATTGGTTCAGGTTTTGTGGTAGAAAGGAGCGTGGCAGGGCTGTGGCTTCCCTGTGGCCAATCCCAGGTGGAGTCTCTGCCCTTTTCTGAGTTGGAAAAGAGCATGAGGCATTGTCACCCACTGGAGAGGCTCCTCAGCTCCGTCGCCTGCCATTCCACTGTGAGCCCTGGGGGGGGGGGTGAGGCCCAGGGCAGGGAGGGGAGAGGCCGGGGGCCGCTGGGATGGGGCAGAAGGATGGGCGAGGTCCTGGGGAGAGGAGTGAGTGTGCCGCGGGTCGGGCACCGCGGGACTTGGAACGACATGGCTCGAGGACGAGGGCAGGGAGAAGGGAGCGTCCTGCCCAGTTTTCATCTTGCTCACCACAAGGTCGCCGCAGACTGGCTGCTTGGGTTCCAGACCCGAAGCCTTCCCTCCAGACCCCTGACAGACTTACGTGATGGCCCTGGCTGTCACTGGGTCTCATGCCGGGACCGGGTTTCATGTCAACATTCAGTGTGTTTGGCCTGCCTGCCATCTAGGAGGCAGCAACGCCGGGCTGTATGGGAGGCACTGGAATGGGCACCGCTCCACCCCTGCCCCGCCCTGCCCACTTCCCGTCCCCTGCACAGCTCTGTGGGCGCCTGTGCCCCCAGCAGGAGCTGGCTCTCCTTCCTGACGTCCTGGGGTGCAGCGCTCCAGGGAGAGGCTGGCTGGTCTGGATTGGGACTGGGTGGGGTATGAGGAGGTCCTTTCCTTACTCACCTTCTGTAGCTACCGCAGGAGCAGATTCAGGAAGCCGTAGTGAGGTGTACGTTGCCTCTGACAAGATGGCTTTCTTGTCCTCATGTGACCCGCAGAAGAATTATTCGGGTCTTGCCTGAGACTCGAGTCAAAGCCCAGACACCAGAGACAGGCTGTTTTTCTCCAGTGCCAAATTCTACCGGGGCCGGGAAGATGGAGACAGGAAGAGGTGGATGTGCCGGCCATGGCGGGCGGGCGGCCACCTGCAAGGCCTGGTGCAGCGCAGGGTGGGGAGGGCCGGGTGGACTTGGCACTGGCTGGCTGTGAGGAGAGAGGAGGAGCCGGCTGCCGAGCTCCTGGGGAGCAGGCCCACTACCAGCACCTCCGTTAGGGCCGCTTGAAGGGCCCCTTTCGCCCCTGGAGGGCACGGGGCTCTGTGCACCTTGCCTCCCACCTCCAACCGGGCAGCGGCGTTTCTGAGTCCCGCCCTGCCCATGGGGCCACACACGTCGAAGTGCGCTTTTCCACAGCTGCGGCTTCTCCGAGGGGCAGCAGGCGTTTAGGCCTGTCCTTCTATCCTTTAGAAAGAAGACTAGACAGACCCTGTTAAGAGTAGAGATGATGCATGCCCGGGGCTGAGTGCCATTGTTAAGGCACTGAGTGTTTCTTGAGACGGCCGTGTCGGCAGATGACAAACGTCTCACGCACTCTTCAGAAGGATCAGGATTCTGTGGCTTAGGTATGTATTTCAGATGTTCAGAAGCAGTGCTAGAGTTCTTGAGTCCTGTTAGGGCCCTATGATCACACTGGACAGCTGCCTTCCCAGTCAGAAGACCCAGAATGCGGGTGAGAAGTGGGATGTCTGAGGCTGGGTACGGGGGCCCGACCTGCAATCCCGGCATCCGGAAGGCAGACACAGGGAGATCACGAGTCTAAGGCCAGATTGGAGTACAAAAAACCAAAAACCAAAAGCAACAACACAACTCATCTCTTTCCGCATGTGTGTGGCACAGGCAAGCGCCCTGTTCTGAAGGGTGTGGATGCGCAGGGAAGTTCAGAGGAGGCCTCAGGGCGTAGCCTGGGCATGGCCAGGGCTGGAGCAGAGCTCCCAGCTCCGTGCCCCTGGGTGTTGAGCGCAGGCATGCCCTGCCTCCCTGTTGGTCACCCCACTCAGGCGGGACCCGGCTCCCAGGAAGAATGGCTGTGTCCCCAGGGTCAAGCGGAACACAGAGCGGGAAGCGAGGGGAGCAGGTGGGCCCAGGCTGCTGCAGGCCCTGCAGAGTCCACTGAGTGGACGGGGAGGCTGGGCGTCCACCCACCACCCGAGCGCCGTCAGGATGCACAGGGAGAGGGAGAAGACACCGCCGCGAGGGCTCACCCTGCTTTCTCTTCCCTCCCGTCTCCCTGCCCCTCTCCCAGGTATGAACAGCCCAAGTGTGACAACACGGCCCGCGCACATCCAGCCAAGGCCAGGGACGTGTACAAAGGCCGACAGCTGCAGGGTGAGTATGGGTGGCGGCCTCGGTGGGGCTCCTCCATCTCCTCCACTGCCAGGGTGAGGCTCGGAGCCACGCCCGGCCTTCGCGCCCACGGGCCTGTGGCAGGAGCCACCAAGCTCAGGCCAGACACGGAACTCTGAGGTGCACAAGGCACCGGGGATTGAGCCTGCCTGAGGGGCCGGGGCTCCCAGCTGTGCCCAGGGTGTGAGCCACAGAGGGGCTCCTTCAATAGGCGCATGCAGACAGTGGGATTCCATTTCTGACAAGTATGTCCATAAGAAGTACCGGAGTCTGTGAGGCCCTCAGAGGACAGTTGCTCAGCAGTTATCCCGGGCTGCTCACGGCAGTGCTCAAGCCCCGAGAGCCCAGCCCTGCCGCCGTGGGACAGCTGTCAACCAGCTGGCCACTCCGCACACCTTAGACACGCTCTGAGGTGGTAGTGATGCCCCGCCCTGCCCTGGGGGTCAGCGCCGCAGTGGCTGCTCCCTGAGCGAGCTCTTTCCTCCGCTGCCTGCCGTGAGCTTGCTCTGAAACCAGGTTTTGGTATTAGTGGGTGATGGGCTCCTTGAGAGGAGAGCTGGGGCCACAGGTGCAGATTGCTCTTAGAGAAATGCTTCAGCCCTGCCCCTGCAGCCTCACCCCTGCAGCCAGCCCTGCCCCTGCAGCCAGCCCTGCTGCCAGCCCTGCCCCTGCAGCCTCACCGCTGCAGCCAGCCCTGCCCCTGCAGCCTCACCCCTGTAGTCAGCCCTGCCCCTGCAGCCTCACCCCTGCAGCCAGCCCTGCCCCTGCAGCCTCACCCCTGCAGCCTCACCCCTGCAACCAGCCCTGCCCCTGCTGCCAGCCCTGCCCCTGCAGCCTCACCCCTGCAGCCAGCCCTGCCCCTGCAGCCTCACCCCTGCAGCCAGCCCTGCCCCTGTTGCCAGCCCTGCCCCTGCTGCCAGCCCTGCCTCTGCAGCCTCACCCCTGCAGTCACCCCTGCCCCTGCAGTCAGCCCTGCCCCTGCTGCCAGCCCTGCCTCTGCAGCCTCACCCCTGCAGTCAGCCCTGCCCCTGTAGCCTCACCCCTGCCCCTGCAGCCTCACCCCTGCAACCAGCCCTGCCCCTGCAGCCTCACCCCTGCAGCCAGCCCTGCCCCTGCAGCCTCACCCCTGCAGCCTCACCCCTGCAGCCTCACCCCTGCTGCCAGCCCTGCCCCTGCTGCCAGCCCTGCCCCTGCAGCCTCACCCCTGCAGCCAGCCCTGCCCCTGCAGCCTCACCCCTGCAGCCAGCCCTGCCCTTGCTGCCAGCCCTGCCCCTGCTGCCAGCCCTGCCTCTGCAGCCTCACCCCTGCAGTCAGCCCTGCCCCTGCAGTCAGCCCTGCCCCTGCTGCCAGCCCTGCCTCTGCAGCCTCACCCCTGCAGTCAGCCCTGCCCCTGTAGCCTCACCCCTGCCCCTGCAGCCTCACCCCTGCAACCAGCCCTGCCCCTGCAGCCTCACCCCTGCTGCCAGCCCTCCCCTGCAGCCTCACCCCTGCAGCCGCCGTGTTCCCTTGGAGATGCTGTGTAGGGCATCTATGAGCTTACAAAGAAGAGGCACCAGAGGACAGAGAGGTGAGAGGTTGGTTACAGGGTCCTCTCTGAAGGGGAGGCCCACCAGATAGGAAACTCTGAGTCAGGACAAGTAGAGCAGGGGCAACATTCACTTGACCGTTAGAGACGTGGGGGCGCTGAGGAATGCCTCTTAGCCCCCGACAGGCTGCCTGGGAGGTCATCTGCACCTGTTTCCCAGGCAAGGAGGAGGATTGCACAGACTTCTTGGTGTAAGAGAACAAGAAGTGGGACCTGGCATCCCCCAGCACATGGGGTCCCTCCTACACCCTCTGTCAGGTCACGGGGCTCTCACACTCTCACCCTCAGGGGCGTGCATGCGCCTGTCCCCTGTCCAGGTCACTCCCAGGCATCCAGAGCTCTGCTTTCTCAGACCCGTTATCTCGGCTCCCTCCCGAGAGGGAGGTCACGGGCTCCGCCAGGGGTCTCTGCTTTCCCAAGGCCTCTGGGGCAGGAGGGGCTGCAGGCTTCCCAGGCGGAGGCCCTGCTTTCGCCAGGTTCTCTGGGAGCGGTGTTGGGGTTCACCCCCTCTGGCACTTTCTCTCCCAGGGAGCCACCCAGTCCTAATCTCCCTGACGGAGGAGGAAGCTCAGCGGGTGTCACCTGGGGGTCACAGCAGAGCCCACGGGCCTCTGCACCGCCCCCAGGTGAAGCCCAGGCTGTGGGCCCTGGAGCGGCACACAGAGCGCTGAAGGCCAGCTTACCCCACGCTCCCAAACGTCTTGCCGTTCCTCGCCACTTCATTGCTTGCCTTATTAGGAAAGAAAAGCTCAAGGAAGCGTTTAGCTGCAGGATACAGGCTGTTCCTGGAGAAGAGGAGAAATTTCTTTCCATAAATGCAGAGCAGCAGGGACGGTGCTTGCCTGGGCCATGCTTCTTTTCTACACTTGGGCACAGAGCTGGCGTGATTCCACAGGACACTCACACACGGTGTGCTGTTCTCTTAAAAGCATTGCAGGGATGAATGCTCACCCTCACCATTCGCTGCATCACAGGTTTTCTAGCACAGGCCAGTTGACAGAAAGCGATAACTCAAGCTTTGCCAGCCAACAATTGAACATACGGAGCAAAACCCAAGGCTCTGCCTAATAGGTTCCACAATGGAGAGCTGGCTCTTAAGGACTCTTCCCTGACTCCAGGTCTCCGGGGAGGGGCTCACGGTTGCCTTGAAAAGTAGAAAACTTGCAGGGAGAAAGCCCAACCAAAGACGTTAAGCTGCAGTTCCTCTGAACATTGTTTTCCGATGGCCTGGCCTCCCGGTGACTCTCGAGTTGATATTGTAAGTCGCTGCTCCGCTCTGCCCCTGTCTATGGCATCCTGCCTGAGCAGCCTCTTACCCGCACGGCGGCACTGTCTGGGTATGACTGTGACCCACAGCTGGCCTCCTCCCCAGCCCTGAGGCCCTCATGCTGTCTGCAAGGTCTGCTGCTCCCCAGGGCCACCAGCAGAGGTGAGAGGAGCTGGGCAGTGCTGGGGCAGGGTGAGATGGAGCTTTGGGCAAAACCAAGGCGTGGAGGGCAGCGAGGGCAGGCGGGCCTGGGCTTGCCATGGACGGAGCTAGTGGAGATGGCACAGCTGATGCTTGAGCCATTATTTCCCCGGCAGCTTACTTCCCAGAGAATGTAATCAGCAGGGCCATGGCCCCCGCATGCAGGGCAGGTGACCCCTGCCCCAGGGAAAATGCTTTTGCCCCACTTGTGCTTAGAGCAGGCTCTGAAGCAGCTCAGATGTCTTCACTATTAGTGTCATTTAATGGGTTGTATTTTTTTTTTCTGGTACTCTTCTGACTTGTCAAATTAAGGGCAGACTTTCAGGAAAATCGCCAGTCTCCCTCTCAGAGCAGGTTCAACCCCCTGCTCCTTAGCCGCTAACTAACTTTCTGAGATAAACTGTCAGAGACTCCTGAGATAAACTGCTGGAGAATGGCTTCCCGTGGGTTCGCTTAGAGCTTGAGTTCTCTTAGCCATCTGTCCATATTCTTCCCTGTTCTGTTAGCGCGTTCAGCAATCACAGCAGCCTTGTGTCTGGAGACACGTCAGCCCCCGCTCGTCCCTCTCAGCCGTCTGGGCTGAAGTGGAGTGGACGTCACCAGGCCCCCTGGGAAGTGGGTACTCAGACCTCCTGGAACCGTCTTCCACCGCAGCCTTTCCTATCTCTGCCTCGTATTGTGAATCAACTTTCCTGGGCGTTCCTGTTATGAGAGAGTAACCATTAATACCTTTTGCCAGGATAAACGGGTTTATTTAAATGCAACAATGAGAATCTTACTTTTGCAATTTCTATAATGGAGAAGTCTTCTTAAAGTGGAGAGGAAGAAAGGGCACCGGAGGACTCAGACACCTGCCTTAGTGTCATTTGTTGACTTTGCTCTTAGCTATTTAGAGTACCCATTCTTACGCACATTTTTCCCAGAATGCACCAGTCCTACCGTCCACTTCATGGCTTCTGGGTGGCCACTTACCTTCTAACTCATCAGCTGTCCTACGTCCGGAGAGGCTGTCCTACGTCAGGAGAGGCTGCCCTATGCAGGAGGGGCGGCAGGGTTCCAGGGCTGTGGCTCTGCACTTCATCCTCAGTTCACAGCCCTCCCTCTAATGCTCCTGGGGCCTCCCGGGCCCTGGGAGATGGCAGATGTTTCACTACAAGGCTGGGGTGTGTATCCTGGTACTGTTGTGAGGGCTAATGCTCAGGAAGCATATTCCCTCCCCTCCAATGTTCAGGACAGCACAGACACACATGTCCATGCTCACATGCACTGGTGCAGCATGCATGCAGGCAGACACATGTCCACACACTCACACACCGATGCAGCACACATGCATGCACACACGTCCACATTCACACACATCAATGCAGCCCATACACTCCAACACCGCCACATGCACAGAGATACAGCATGCATGCATGCACAGTCACACTCACAATAATGCAGCACACATGCATATATGCCCACACAGATACAACACATGCATGCACACACTTGCACACACTGATGCAGTACACACATGCATGCACATAAATATTCACATCCACAGATGCAACATGTGCATGCATACATATCCACACATGTGCACACCAGTGCAGCACATACATGCATACACAGCCAACATGGTACATGCATACACATTCATGCTTGGATGCACTGATACAACACGCATGCATGCACACACATCCACACATGCACACATCTACAGATGCAACACACATGCATGCATACAACACACCCCACTCATGTCTGATCTGAAGGAGGCAGGCCAGGCTCATAGCATGCATGCAGCAATGCATGTCTTTCTTGCTCCTGGGTTCCTCCAGTCCTTGCTCCTGCCCTTCCTCTCCCAAGGGCCCTGTTGGGCTTTTTCCTGGACTCTGAGGTGTGGCAGGTAGGGTGCCCAGGTCTCCATTTACTGTGAGACTCCTACCCCAGGCTGGTGGTGGACAATGCACTAGAAAGTGATGCCCAGAAGCAGAATTTCCCCTTCCACTGGGCCCTCGACCCTGAGCAAGAAAGCAGCAGCTTAGATCTGAGCTTAGACCAGAAGTTCAAGGGTGTGTGTGTGCACTGGTGGCAGGCCAGCCGGAGACCCTGGGCAGTGAATGAGGCCAGGGTGTCTGTGCCACCACCCTGCAGCCTGCCTTCCACCTCAGTAGGAGGCCAGCCCATCCAGTGCAGGCAGACAGGCTCTGGAGCTCCTGTCTTAATGACGTGGGGCTCTGAGGACTGAGCTTTCCATTTGTTCTCTGAATGGCTACCCCAAGTCTCCTTCACTCCAGGCCTCAGAGACCATCTGGCTTTCCCTTCTACAGTGGCAAGGTCATCATTAGAAGACAGATCCAGCAAGGTGCCACCTGGTCCCCGCAGAGACCATTCCAGTAGCCTTCCGCTCAGCAATGCAGGACCTTGGGAAGAGACAGTGGCCAGGGTCTGGGTACAGAATGCCTCAGGTCTGCAGGACTGGATTCTTTGACCTTGACCTTGCTGGTCTCCTGTGCCCTGGGTGACACACAGCCTGGTCCTCAGAGCACAAAGTAGTGCCAGTG
Organism: Megascapheus bottae; assembly: GCA_024803745.1. Taxonomy (NCBI): domain Eukaryota; kingdom Metazoa; phylum Chordata; class Mammalia; order Rodentia; family Geomyidae; genus Megascapheus; species Megascapheus bottae. The sequence goes on along the minus strand of JANJXV010000004.1, from coordinate 1,154,907 downwards.
ACTGCCTTCCTCCTGTGCTCAGGCCCTGTGACACTGGTACTTGTCTGGGTGCTGGGGACATGGCAGAGTGGCCTGGCTCTCTGAGGCCCCAGCCTCTGTCCACACATGAAGGGTCAGGTGCACCGAGTTCTGTAGGTGCTCAGATCATAGGAGACTGTCCGTGGAATGCAGGACAGTCACACTCTTAGATCCCTCCGGACAGAGTCTGGGCAGTCCTGGCCTGGGGGCTGGGCCATGCTAGCTCCGTTCCTGCCTGTGGCCTTGCCAGCTGCCGTGCTCCCCAGGCGTCTCTGTGTACCCCACTTCCTGTGGGCCCACAGAGCCAAGTGAGGCTGTAGGTCAGGCGTTGCCATTTCCCAGCACCGGTCAGAGGCTGGCAGGGTGCCTGCCCACGTGCCGTGCCCTGCAGCACCCCGGGCTGCTCTGCAGCGCCCTCTCCAGTGTGTCTCCATGGTGTTCCCCGCGCAATGCACAGCCCCATGTTGAGAACTGAGAGGAGCTGGAAGGCGGAGCAGTGGTCTGAGGTTGGTGAGCGGCAGTGCCCAGCTCTGTAAACTGCGCAGGCGTGTGCGCTGCCCTCCCCGTTGCACTCCCTCGTCTCCACTCTGCTCGTGGAGGGCTCTGCAGAGCTTGCTGGGCGTGGGTTCCCAGCAGGCACCGCTGATGGAGCCCTCCCCTCTGGGCGCAGCCCATGCCAGCGCCTCTGAGCCGTCCTCACCCAGGACGTTGGCTCTGGCAGGGGGCTCTGGGAGGTGTTTGCATCTCCTGCTCACATGACAGCTGACAAGGTCGGAGAGGAAAATGCACTCCCATCTGCCAGGGCGAAGGCTGGGAGGTTCGAGACTCTCCCTGTGGCCAGCGTGGAGAGGGTGGCGGCCATGTCTTTGCATGTCTCTCCGCTTGCTGGATGGACTGTTGGTGGCTCTGCTTGGTGTCTGAGCTTAGAAAGGACTCGAGAGCCACTTTTGGACTTGGCCTTGCTCTCTTGTGGCGTTCACCTATGTGCTATCCAGCCTCATCTGCTGAGGTTTCGGTTTTAAGGGGGGTGGGCTTTCATCCCGCAGTCCCGCAGAGGTGGGTGTGGGTTGCCTTTCTGTAAGGCCTTTGCTGCTTTCCTGAGCCCCACGCTCATGTCCTCCCCTCCCAAATGGCTCACTGGTGTTTTCTGGCTGGGTGGCAGCTGCCCTCCACTGTGTGTGTGCAGTGGTGAAGCCCCCTGTGGGTGACAGTTGAAACCTAGTGCAGGGGTGACTCCGCCTTTCCCTCCACTGGCATTCGTGGACTTGACTGACATTTAAGTATGATGCAGTGTCCTGTTCCCACATCTTAGTCTGGGTGTGAAACACCAGGAGACTGCCTCAGGGGCTCGTTGACGGCTGGATTTGCTGGCAGTTCACTGCTGGAACCAGAAGTGACATGGTGTCACCTTCCTGCACTGATTGCTGGGCGTCCGTCGGTGCGAAGCCATTTCTCCCACAGACCCTGGCACCAGGCACTGCTAACTGTTCTGTCCTTGACAATATCTCTGTGAGATAGTTAGGTTTACCAAACCAATTATGAGGATTATCACTGCTTTGACAGATGCTTTTGCTCAAGACAGAAGCTCAGATTGTCTGGACTTCTGTGTCCCACTGAGTGTGTCACCATCGGAGGAGACAGGTGTGCACATCCCTGGGTGTGTCAGACTGCCACAGCCCAGGCAGGATGTTTTCTCATTAGCTTCCATGCTGGGGGTATTGGCTCATTGTTTCATCACTTGAAGCAAGTTGTAAAAGTCATAAATCTAGCTGAGGCAAGTTACCCTCAGCTGTGAATGGCACTGGCCCAGCAGGTAGTCCAGGAGGTGGGGCGTGGGCTCACGCCTCCTGGTGTGAAGTGGGCTGGGCATTCCCAGACTAACCTGGACATTCCCAGACCCCCAGCGGTGTCCCCAGACTAACCTGGACATACCCAGAACCCCAGCGGTATCTCCAGACTAACCTGGACATTCCCAGAACTCCAGCAGTGTCCCCAGACTAACCTGGACATTCCCAGAACTCCAGCAGTGTCCCCAGACTAACCTGGACATTCCCAGACCCCCAGCGGTGTCCCCAGACTAACCTGGACATACCCAGAACCCCAGCGGTATCTCCAGACTAACCTGGACATTCCCAGAACTCCAGCAGTGTCCCCAGACTAACCTGGACATTCCCAGAACTCCAGCGGTGTCCCAGACTAACCTGGGCATTCCCAGACCCCCAGCGGTGTCCCCAGACTAACCTGGACATACCCAGAACCCCAGTGGTATCTCCAGACTAACCTGGGCATTCCCAGAACTCCAGCAGTGTCCCCAGACTAACCTGGACATTCCCAGAACTCCAGTGGTGTCCCCAGACTAACCTGGACACACCTAGAGCCCCAGCGGTATCTCCAGCACTGCCCGGGAGCCTCCTCTCCTTCCTTCTGAGGGTGGGGACAAGGAAGCAGAACCCCGAATCTCTCCCTGGGAATATGCAGAATAAACGTCTGGTGCTCTGGGTGGGCTCGGTGGCCCCCGCTCCAGGCCGCAGGACAAGCCACCTGGAAGAGTCAGTTTGGAAAGCATGATGTGTTCAGAGCCTCCTGAGCATCAGTTTACCTGTGGAGTTTGTTGATGGGGGAATCTTCGGCCCCTCCCCATCTCTTGATCTAAGTGGTCCAGGCCCCACAGCTCGGGAGATACCCTAGGACTAGGTGTCAGGGCCCAGCCTCAGAGGAAATCAGGGCCCACGCCTCTTGCGTGGGCTTCCTGCGTGGGTCTGCTCCGTGACGTGAGCACCGGAGCTCAGGGGAGGCGGACCCTGGCGGCCTGCACTGCACTGCGTGTTCACATATGGCAAGGGAGACAGGAGCCCCCCACGTGAAGACTGCAGAGCTGCCGCATGCAGGGCTTGGCGTGCCTGGGAAGCAGCACGGAGTGACAGGAGGGACAGAGGGAGAGCGGGAGGCCAAGGCCCAGGGTTCAGAGCAATGGTTCTTCACGTCTAGCTTTGGGGGTGTTTGTGGTGGGTGGTGAGAGCTCAGGTTTGCCTGCCGGTCTGCGGTGTCAGGGATTTGTCACTGAATGGCTGGATGACCGTCTGAGCCTCTTTACACACTGCAGAGGCAGGAAGCCTGGGTTGTGACGGGTGGATAAGGCGGGGTCTGCACAGGGGTTGCTCACCCGGCTCTGCGTGGAGCAGGGTCTCCGTGAGCCCGTGTGGCACCGCCGACCGTGCAGTGGTCTCCCGACGCTGTGGACGTGGACTGGGCAGCTGGCCTCTGAGCACGGCCGCTTCCTTCCGAGTGTGGCAGCGCTGGAAAGCTCAGGCGGCCAGCTCTTCCCAGGACATCACTTGGAAACGTGGCTCTGGAGAAGTCCTTCCGCAGACTCTTCTCTGAGACCTCTGCGAGCCAGCCAGCCTCTTCCCCAGAGCCGGCGAACGGCTGACCCAGCACACAGCTCACCTGGGAAGGACACCAGCTCCTCGAGGATTTCCGAACGACGCCTCGGGGGTTACAGCTACTCAAGGGAGCTTCAGAGTGTATTTCT